>MVJL01002316.1:0-31292 GCA_002156465.1 Macrocentrus cingulum | reverse complement strand
TTTTTTTTTTTTTTATTTCTATTTTTCAAAATATCTCAGAAACAAAGTAAAATACAAAGAAAATTTATTCTACATTTTTTGTAGAGAATTTAATTCCCTATCTTTTAACTTCAGTAATATTTTTCATTATCTCGCTTATTTACTGAGTTATCGAAACATAAACAAAAAAAATACTATTAGGTATATCCTTTTACCATTTACAACACGAAAGTTGTTAGTTTTATAGATTTGATAGTGCAACATTCAATTCATAAGAAATAAATTAATTAATTAATTAATTAATTAATTAATTAAAAAATAAAGAATGATTCATGAATGCTAAATGAAAAAAAAAAAATTTGTTCATTAAATTATTTTATTTTCATAGAAAAAGTGAGATTTTAACTCGATTAATGCGTGCGATAAAAATTTAAATTGTATCGCAATTTTCTTTATCGTGATAATTATATTAATAAATTTAGTAACATTATTAATTAAGACAAAAAGTCACCTTTTTGTTGTCAATACTTTGATCCATAAATTGAACAATAATTTTATTTGTCTGTTATTTTATGATCTTTTGGCAGAGAGTCACCTTATCGAAATTTATTTGCTTTTTGATTGATTCCAAAAGATAAAAACTCTTATACAAAAGCATCTTACCCCACCCTGACTCACTTGTTCTCTCATGCGATCAAACATTTTCCACATTTGTAACCTCGAATTTAAGGTTATCATTGCAAATAAACGCTACGTAAAATATCCATCTGTCATTTTCATTAATTTTAATGTACAAATGGCAATAGAATAAACGATAAATAAGAAAATAATTGTCCAACAAATCTAAAAAGTATCTAACGGGTCAATTAAAATCTTGACAGACAAGAGCAAGGATAATATTAGATTCTAATCGATATTTCCCTACTTTAATTAACACTTACAGAGGAGAAAATACGAAATTTCTCTGGAAATTAATTTATTACTTACTTTATGCAGTAAGTGGGTTGTTTTCTCACATTTGTTAGATTTCTTCAACTATTTCTTTTGAAAATTTTTACAATTCACACACTACATACAGCTACTGTAGCAAGTTTTTGGCCAAGTTTTTGGAAGACTCGAGTTGGCTGAAATTCACTTGAAAAAACACAAAAACAACAACGATTATAAGTATATCACTGATTATCCAATGGAAAAATAAGGTTAATTATGTATTAAATAATATCACTGAAACCTAACAAATGCTTCGGAACTTTGTGGTGGCTTCTGAAATTGTGTGCGTGTATCACCACACACGCGTTCACACTTCTTATACGGACTGTCCAAAATGGCGACTCTCTGTCGGTAAAGCGGGAAAATTGCACAACTTTTGAATTTCATTGAAAATAAAGATGTAATTTTGATACAAAAAAATATTACTAAAATTAAATTATTGGTGATGAAATTTTTCATAAAAAAACGTAGAATAAGATTTTTTGTCTTTTAGTTTTTGAGAAATTACTGATTTTTGAAAATTCTTATTTTTCTCAAAAACAAAGCGGAATACAGCAAAAATTTACTTAACATTTTTTGTATAAAATTGAATTCTATAACATTTTTTTCTATTATCCCGTTTATTCACTGAATTATCGTGTAGAAAAATCAAAATAAATCATAGCGGTTATTTTCAGTAAAGCATATTTAACATTTAAATTTAATTTGAAATAAAAATAATTTATTTTCTTTAAAATATCCAACCAGTTGAAAATAACTTTAAGATAAACAGTAAGAAATTAAAATTCAAAAGTCAATTATCCGTAATGACATAATTATACATATATACAAATAATCTATAAAAAAAATCTAAATTTTTGTAAATTTAAATATATAAAATAACTCATCAATTTGGAGATTCGTCTAAAAATGAAATTGAATTTGGACAATCATCGTCAGAATGCCAAGAATCCGATGACATTGGTAGTATAAAATTAAAAACTTTTTCTTGATGAGGATAACAAGGATGCCACCAATCCAAAACTTTGCAATCAATAACTCCACTTAAAATAACAACTTGTGTTGGAATTTTTGGTACATAAGTCGTACCAAATCCTAATTGTAGACGATGATGCCCAAATCCTGGAGACAAGGTTAATTTGACCGATTGAAGAATAAGTCCATTAACAAGTGGAATCATACCATAATTTAAACAAGCCACCTACAAAAAAATCATTAAATAACAATAAATAATAATAAAAACCTATAAAACCGGAAACTTACACGTAAAACTCGACAATTCTCCTCGTCATTAACTGACACATCCTCAAGTCGCTCGTGGAGGTTCAAATTATCAGTTTTTTTGTTGCTCAGACGACTCGGACGTGTTATCATCTCCTTCAACTTGAAGTAAAAATACCATCGACTCTCTCCTTTCTGTAAATACACACAGTTCCGCAATGTTTGATCAATGATATCCAAGAAATTGAAGAAAAAAAAAAAAGAATCTAACCTCATGCCACATAAGACAACAGCATCGATTAACCAGCGAGTGCGGCTCAGCTTGCGTTTGATAAGGATTTTGCTCGATTTTTTCCAAGGACTTGAAGTAAGTAAAATGCAACGTTCTGATAACACATGCCCTGAGACTGTGCAATCTTTCCATACACTCTGGCCTGAGTCTTTGCGGCAGATTGGCGATAGGTTTGTAGAAACGTTTATAAAGATGAAACCAAAATTTCCCGGTTTTCGTCACGTAGTAAGTACTCTTACAGATCCTCGCAAAAATCCCGACGCAGTCGGGTTCAATATATTCTGATATGAGGAACCACAGGTCCAAGGGATACTCATTGCCTAGAAAAATAAAAATCACGTGTTTATAAATTTTATTTCACGTTTTTTTTTTAGTGATTTTCATTTAAATACCTTCAGCATCATCTACTGCGTTGTTTAAACGGTCCTTTTTCTTTGATTTTGATTGTTTTTTCACCACCTCTTCGACAGACTCTTGACAAAAAATTTTTATTTAAAATTACAATCATAAAATTCATAAATATCTTGATAAGCATGCGAATTAGACCAATTTTGTTAGGAACTTTTTTTTAGCTAATAAAATTCTCTACAAAAATGATTTCTTGAAAAAAATTGCTATTATCAATATTTTTCAAGATATTTCAATTTAAAACAAATAATTTTTACCTGCAACTTCAATATTATCTAGAATAGTTCCTCGAACATTATTTTTCTTTAATCTAACATGTGTAGCTGACGAGGCATCCGCAAAATCATTAATAGTGATATCTGAAACATAAATTTTATGAGTATGATCATGAGAATCCACTCTCTGATGATGTTTAACCTCTAGAAAAACTCTCTGTCTTTTTTTTCGCCGCAGCTAACTGTTGTTTTTTATACCGTCTCACTGATTTACCAGTCATTGTGAAACTGTATATTATCAAAAATCATATATCTGACTCCAATTATAATTCCTGCACATTGAAAATCCTGTAAAAAAAAAAATAGACACACAATTAAACAAGTAATTTTTTACAAGTCCAATCTTTCATATTTTATGCTTACAATCAAGATTATGCGTTGAATGCTGATGTGATTGCGCCTTAACAGTGATTAACATCGAATCCAACAGCTTTGAATACATTATTTAACACAATTGTACATACATGATAACAATTGACGTGAATTGTTGGCAGTTTGTATTATTATTCCAATATAATTTCTAAATAACATAACCTATGAAAAGAAATTTTTTAATTTCAAAAAAACAGAAAAATCATTTTAAACTGTTACTATTTTATTACCTTGTATTGTATTTTGAATTTTTTTTTCTGAAAAAGATTGAGGTTAGAATGTCACATCACTACATTTCAAAGAGTTTTGTGCCCTTACCCCTTTTTCACCGCCTGATCAGACGACATCCCCACTATACCCAACGACACGAATGCACGAGCCACGGTGTGCTCTCAGTTGCGTTCGCCCGCCCCGAGTGATTCGTATGTATGCTCCTCGCTACTTTGGTCAATTCGAATTTTCAATCGAAATTGTGAATGAAAATAATTAAAAGATGTTGTACCATGACATACGAATTTTTCGAGTTCTCCTCGTCATCTTGGTGATAAGTCGAGCCTATGGCACATCATGGGGTAAGTGCAATATTTAATCACAAAATACAACACCGGTTCTCACAACGTGTGTGGCTAGATCTATATATCATGGACACCATTCGCGCGCTACGAATCGTCACGTACACCAATTTTACACATAATAATCATCACATTTCAATGATAATGCCCCTTTTACATTTTATATTTTTAATATTACTAAAACAGCCGTCGAACATGTCGCGTGATTAGAATGAATTTTACATAGTTTTTTTTTTTTTTCACAACGACGTTACGTATTTGCACTTATGTAATGTGTGAGAATATCAACGTGTCAAGGGTGACCGTCAAAAAATTCAAGATTTATCACTAAATATTCCCGCTATTTCAAGTATCACATTTTTTTTTATCATATCAAACTAATCAAAACATTCATATCAATCGATTTTCCGTGTTATGATTCTAATTCGTCTGATAGGGAATTAAAAAAAAAAAAAGTATTTTAACTATTAATTGGTAGAAATTCATTATATATAGGAAATTAAATATAATAAATAATGTATTTTTTAATGATTTAATTCTAGGAATTTTATTTATTTTCATGGCCTCTAATTAACACCTTGATTTTTTATTATGTAAAACCGTGCGTTCTAACTAATAGAAGAATTTAGATAGGCAATAGGGTCGTTACCGTTATATACAGAGTGGTATCTATTTAATAATCATATCATTAAGTGCACAGCCAAGTTTCATCGGAGATGAGTTTAATCTAGACATATTTTCTTTCAAATATTATATTTCATTTTGAAACAATGTCGTCATTCAATATATCAAATTGCGATTATAATCATTAAATTTGACTAATCATGCATTTTATAATTTTTTTTTCTTGCAGATTTAGCTGTTACAATCGGTCAAGAAATAGAATTTCTTTCAAACAACGGCACAACGACCGAACGGATAAAAAATAATCAATCAGTGGATCTCGCTAGTATATCATACAGTGAAACATTACATACTGTATTTTCTGGCGATAGATTGAACAAGAATTTTTCCATATTTTCCCAAAGTTTTCTCGACAACAACAACTATACTATGAATCATCTACTGCCAGGTAAAAATTTTATTGATGACATTTAAATTTATTCGCCACTCAATATCCTTGAAAATGTTTTTTTTTTTTTTTCAATAGATGAGAACGGAAGTCACATATTGGGAATGAGTTACGACGAACTAACGCAAACATTGTATTGGAATGATTTTGAAAAACGAACAATTTTTCGAATGTCCGTTAAATCGGATAATAATATATTGAGTGAACCTGAGGCATTTCTTCGACTAACAGAAGAGGAAAGACCATTGGGCATTACTGTAGACTTGTGTAATCGTCGTTTGTACTGGGTGAACAGTGATGTATCAAATCCGAGCATAGAAAGTATTAATCTTGATGGAACAGATCGACAGGTCGTGGTTAAATACGATATATTCGAGCCAACGTCGGTGACAATTGACTACTCAACAAAATTGCTGTATTGGATCGACGATGAGGACGGTACAAGCTTTAAAATCGAGTACAGCAACTTGAATGGTAGCAACAGGCGATTGTTGGTGCGAGAATTCAATCAACAGCCTGTGAGTCTGGCTGTTGACAAGGAGTATGTTTACTGGACCGACTGGATTTACAATGTCATTTGGAGAATAGAAAAATTCGGAAAAAGAGAAAATTCAGCGGTGGAATGGAAACGTTTTCATCGGAATATTCAAAAAGGCGATCCATCAGGTCTTATTTCACGTGAAAATGTTGGATTTGTTGACTGTACAGTCAATACTTCGCCTACAACTGTTACAACCATTGAGACAGAGGATGAAAATACTTTGTATACTATTGTCACTATTAGTAGCGCGGAGGAGCACTCAATCACGACCATTGAGCCTGAGAATGTGCCGGAAAATGTGCAGACTCATGATAAAGTCGTGGCAAAAAATGAAACTTCATGTAATTGCACTCAACGGTTAGTAGAATCATTTTTTTCATTAATTATTCATATTTCTCATTAGATTTTTTTTGTTTTTTCACGATAACTCGGTGAATGAGCAAAAAAAAAATTTTGTATCATGAAATTTTGAAGATTTTTTATTTTTTTAAATATCTTAAAAACAATGCAAAATATCGAAAAAATTTATTTTACATTTTTAGTAGGAAATTGAATTTTGTATTATTTAACTCTAATAACATTTTTCATTATCTCATTTATTTATTGAGTTATCATGAAAAAATTAAAAAATCATGAAATCTCAAAAAGGATAAAATCTATAAATTTGACGGAAACAAAAAACTTTTTCCATTTCAAACTTGAAAAAAAAAAATTTTTTATAAATTTTTTTGTATTTTCTTTAGTTTTTAAAAAATTTCGGATTTTTGAAAATTCTTATTTTTGAAAATATCTCAAAAACTAAGTAAAATACAGTAAAAATTTATTTTACATTTTTTCTAAGAAATTAAATTTCCTATCATTTCACTTTTATAATATTTCTCCCTAGCTCGCATTTTTACTGAATTATCAGAAAAAAACAATTTTTTCCCACCCTTTTGACATTAATAACACAATTTCTCGCCTAAAAAAAGTTTTGATTGCTAATTACTCTTGATAAATATTTACAGATCTCTTCCGAAAAAAATACCCACAGAAATTTATACAATTTATCACGATCTATGGACCAAAAAATTGACGATAATGCTGTCGGCGATAATTGGAGTACTTTTGCTAGTGATCGCAGTACTTAGTTATTTAATTCACAAATTGCGCAAGCGGCCACGCATTAAGAAGAGGTTTTTAGTGAGCAAGTCCGGAATAACACCACTGACTTCAAGGCCTCAAGTGCCGAGTGATCAGTGTGAAATTATGATTGAGAACTGTTGCAACATGAACATTTGTGAGACTGTAAGTAAATATTAAATATTAACAAAAAAGTTTAATTGATTCATGCTGATTAAAAATAAATATTTCATTTGAATTACAGCCTTGCTACGAGCCAAAACCGGGCAACGCGAGGAAGGATGATAAAAATGCTCTGCTAGACAATGTAGAGACTATAAATTCATGCTAGCATCGACTTAATGATTGGTTGCCGAAGCAATCAGCGATTTTAATGCTGAAAAAATGGCCGCCTAAATAAGTGATCAAGAACAAGTTAGTATTATTGTTAAGTTTGATATGCGCTATGAAAACAAAAAACAAACTTGACAAAGGGTTTAGTAGATCTTCCGTCTTTTAAGACGTTATTTTCTTTCTTTTTATTAATTTATTGATGGTTATTATATTTATCATTCATTTTTTCATGTGCAAATGCTCAGCTAAAGTTACTCTGATACTTAAACATGTCATTAATTATTTTTTTATTGGGATAATCATGCGTTTATATACTTAATTCGATAAATTTTTAATCATGCACGCGAAAAACTTAAATTTTGGTGATCGAGCTGTTGTTTTTTTCTTCCTATTCACCAAAGATGATACCCCACCGATATGTACATGTTCAAGGGTTACCGTTAGTTATAATTTTACAATTCCTACCGATAAAAAAAATGAAAAACGGAATATTTTCAATAACAATTACAAGAGGCAACCACTAGTCATAGTTTTGTCGACACCAAGATATAGTTTAATCCATAAAAAAATATCCAGAACTGCCTATCGCTTCAGGAAAAGTGTCAGAAATACTGATAAAACTTGCATTGCGAAAATATATTTGTTTATATAAGTAAAAAAAAAAATATGATAACGAATTAAACTGTCGTGTTAAGGCACGTATATGAGGCATTCCACTCACAAACTCTTATTTTACTGATAGGCGAATTTAATTTATTTAATATTGGTACTTGTACTTTTGTTAAAAAAATTTTTTTAAATAATTCAGGCAGATTAACGCACAAATATTGAACAAGAAAAATTTTATCATAAAATATTGAACGAAAAAAATGTCATTATATATATTAATGTAACCTAGAATCTCTTTCAATTTTAATTCCGGGGTAATTTTTGCTATTTCAACTTGACCAATTATCACACTTTTGTCAAGTTAGATTAATTTTTTTTTTAGTAAATTTTCCAAATACCTATATGTAATAATGCGTGCGAAAAGCAAGTGTATGCGATTTGTTTTTTTGATTTTATTCGAATGATTCTTCGATTGAAAAAACAAAAAAAAAAAAAAAACGAACTGACGTCGCTTTTTATAATTGAGTGATAGGTGCAATTGAAAATGTGATGCGGAAAATAGTCTTTTCCCAGACACTCATCACCAGAGTTAGTGATAGTGGATTTATGGTGAAAGGGCTATATTCCTTCGAGCATATTGTACTTTCGAGCAAAATATATGAACACTTGAAACAAAGAAAAAAAATTGTTTGATTAATTTGTATCCTCGTATATTTAATACCTGATTTGTGTTTTTATTAATGGTAAACACGAAAAAATGAAATTAATCACTTTATTTATTTAATGTCAATTAAATTCTTCGATAGATGAAGTTAAATGAACTTGACAGTCATTTAATTTCCGGTTGCTAATTGTGTCTCAGGGAGAACTACTTTTTCACCTGGTTTAAAGGCAGGCATTCCAAGGTAAGGACAGCTAGCACAGCGAAATGCGTCACCGAGATAGCACTGCGGCAATAATAATACAATATTAATAGAATACGAGAGAAAATTCCACGTCAAGACAAACAAAAAATAAGTTTAATACGTACATTACCACAGGAGGATTTCTCATTTTTAGGTGCACCTGCCATACCGTTTAATTCCTCTGCTAAACCGCACGAGCAATCTTTGCACGCTTTTCGCAATCCTGTGGTTCCGCAAACTGTAATAACATTCAAATTTATTTTAAATTCAACCTATTTACATGAACATGCATGATTGACGTGTTTTTTTTACCTCTGAGAGAAGATTCTGCAGGTTTTTTCATGTCCTCATCGTCTAATAAATTATCCTCATCAATTAAATCATCATCAACAGTATCATCGATCTTCCAGACACTGGTTTTGGCTTTTGCAAAAGACAGAGGAACAGAGGATCCCACCTGAAATCAATAAACATTGGTAAAAAAATTCCACTTGATCAAATGAAAAATTACTCACTTCATAAACCGGTTTTTCTACAATGATTTCATAACTTTTAAGGCTATTATCATCATTGTCTGCTGCTTGCACTCTCCAATTTTCTTTGCAGTACCTGGACGAATTATCCTTCACACGAAAACCGCCCAGTTGAAGACTCAAAACGTCATCATTGTGCAAGCGTGAAACGTCCACTTCTGACACGACTTTGTGAACAATAAGTAAACCACCAGGTCTCAAAATTCGTCGAATTTCCGAGAGTAAAGTTTTATTACTCTCGAGTGATACAACTACATCAATAGATGAATCATTGAGATGTGCTGCAACAAAAAAATTTCCGCGAATGCCGCCAGTATTTTAACATTGGAATCAATTGATCACAGTGCGTCAAATCCGAGAATCGTTAAATTAATTAATTTTAATGTCATAAATATAATTGATACGTACAAAGAGAATCTGTTACTTTGATGACTGTAATTTCATTGGATTTCTCGGTTGTTAGGTTAATTTCATCTGTCAGCTCCTTGATAACACTGTCATTGACATCAACAGTCGATAGAATAAGGACTTTATCACCTTTTTTTATACACGAAATCATTTTTCACTGTGAAATATTTATGTTACGTTTGTTCTTCAATTGCTAAACAGCAAAATTAATATTTATCAAATGATGAAATGATTTGGTGTATTGAAAGGTGTGTGTGCAAAATGGCCGACTTGAGAAACAATGGCGCCACTGCTGCAGAAGTCCCACACACACATTAATTTACATATAAACATGTACATACACACATCATCAAAAACGACATGTAATGTTACACATCTATACGCAACTTATAGATCTTCAAACACCCGAACGATACATAGTCCAGACGGAACAATCTAAATTCAGAGTTGATAAAAATTTGAGCGTGACAATATTTTATTAATATTTTTCATTGATTGGATGCACAAGTAAGTGTTTCAACGAAATATTAACATGAAAAAAACTGTTCACAAACTTGAGAAACAAGATTTTTAATGTTATTTTTTGTCGATTGTCTAGAAAAATAATGGCACCGTCTCAGGACAAATGGATCAGACGATTTGTAATTACCGAAACAAGTCGACACAAAAGAGGATTTACCATATATAAAGTGACGTCTCTAGTGAGTATTTTTTATTTTCATTAATTATTATATATTATAGAATCATTATTTTACTAATTTGATATTTATAAATTTTCTAAAAAGGTATTTTTGAAGAATTCCCCGGAGATTGTATCAAAAATATCCGTCTGGAAGCGATACAATGACTTTAAAAAATTACACAAAACTCTACACGCAGTTTACAAGAATTCCAAGATTGACGAGCCCTTTCCAGCGTTTGCAAAGCCCAAGATTTTTGGACGTTTCGAGGGTGAGGTGGTAAATGAACGTCGAGAATGTGCAATACGACTATTCAAATTTATCGCTGATTACTCAGTTCTATATACAAACGAATCATTTGTAAAATTTTTTGAATCCAGTATTTTGAACGATTCAGCGGATTGCAGTGTGTCCATGAGCTCAGACACCTCTGAGGACGATCACATGAAGAATTTGGACGTCCAAACAATCACAAACGTGCGACCCATCGATAATTTTCCAAGTACATCCAAAATTTTGAATAGCCGAAATATTTATCACAACACCGAGCGAAAAATTTACAACACAAGTGAACTGCGGAGTTCCGAGTGCTCCAAAACCAACACAGGACATGTTCAGTTGAATTTCAACGTGGAATCATCGCAGCTAAATGATCGCGAGACCATTCAACGAGCTATTTCCATCCCCAACGACTCGGAATTAATCCGAAGTCTGGACGACTCGAATGATCGCTACGTTATTGTGGCAGCAGCTCACATGAGTGCTGGATACCAGCACGAAGCCTTGGGCGAGTACGAAGAGGCATATGTCCAATATAAACTCGGGATCGCTCACTTGCGACACGGCGTAGAGCTCGATTCTGATCACATTCGTCAGGCGAAAATCTGCGAGAAAATTCGCAAGTACAGTGACCGAGCTGACATTCTCTACGGCATGTATTTAAATCGAAACATGTCGATGCTGTGCAGGCCAGTGACAGAACTGGAAAATTACAAAGTTCTCAGGCTAATGGGCTCGGTCTTGCTCGTGAAAGACACCCGGGAAAACGTCGAAAGAGTCATAAAAACTGTAGAAAAACGAGGCGGTGATCTAGATGACATTGATCACTACATTTTACAGCAACGAGTGCCTTTTATGGTTCATCTGTATGCATTCATCGAAACCGAGACAACGGTTTTTCTCATATTAGACTACATAAAGGGTGGAAAGCTCTGGAATTATTTAAACAATCATTTTGGAATTGAAAATGAGGTGAATAAATTGAAATCAAGTCACGAGAGATCGGCTAGTTGCAATGCGATTGTTCAAATTGACAAAATGTCGGGAAAAAATGATGAAATCACGAGTATAGATCTGGAAAAAATGAGAAAAAGTTTTTTAACTACGAAAGAACTGCCAATAAATCAATTGGTAGAAAATTCGCAAAAATTATTACAATCTGTTGATGCAACTCTGCGAAAGAGCAACTCAGTTGCCAGTAAATTGAATGAATTTACAAATTTGCTTTATGAACCGATGGAAAAAAAATTATCGAGGAAAGACAGTGATTCTGGGAGGATGATTGAAGAGGTGAAATCGTCACTTAGTTCGCCAGGAAATTTGAGCTTTGAGCACATTGATATTTCGGAAATATCTCACATGTCGGATTTATGTCAACCTGTGGCACTAAAACTCGTTGAGGATACGAGTGAATCGCCACGCGGAGGATTTGCCACGAGTTCTCGAGAATTGGCGGTAAATTGTGAAGCAGATATGGAGCAGGGCTGCTGGACAGTACCTGAAATTAATGTCAAACGATGGGCGGCACAAATAATTTTAGCTCTCGAGAGTTTGCACCAACAAAATGTCATTGTGTCGGCTCTGAAACCTGACGATATACTGATAAATTCATCGAGTGATATCGCTCTGAGTTATATAGTTCCTCGGCAGAGTAATGAGTTACTTAATTTTCAGGTGCCTTATACAGCACCTGAGCTTTGTATGTACTTACCTCCAATGTCTACTGACCCAGCGGCTGATGTTTGGAGTTTTGGCGTTATCTTGTACGAATTGCTGAGTGGAATCGTAAGTTGTTTCTGTGGAATTCGTTGAGATAGTTGAATAATTGAATTCTTTCAGTCTTTTCAATCACGGCATCATGGTTTGTTTCACTCACACTCGGCTATCAACATTCCCGCTGGATTATCCAACAGTGCAAAGGCTCTGTTGTTTGATGTAAGACAATTTTCAATAGTTTTTTTCCTCGATAAAACATAAAAATTGAGGTTTAATTGTGTTTTTTTGTTTTTTAGGTTTTAAAATTTGACTTTACTGCTCGACTCACAATTCCAGAGATAAAAAAACACCCGTTTTTCGATGAAATTGAGTGGACGACGCTGTAAAAATTACGAAAAATCATTTATTTCAAATCTCAAAAACCAACAGATCAAAACAAAGTATAAAAACGTGTGATAAGAAATAGTTTGACGATGTTTAAAAAGTTAAAATATCTTTGAAAAATATTTCCGTGTTTAAAGAATATATTCAGTAGGGTGGCGCAAAAAAAAAAAAACCGACAATTTTTTGTTTTTCGGGTCTCGTAAAAAAATCAGTCCGATACAAGGATTTTTAGAGGTCGCATACGAATGGTTAACATTTTTTTTTTCTCGTTTTTTCGTAACACCTTTTTTGACTATCAACATTAAAACATTGCATTTGTTTATTTTCTTTGTTTTTTGAGGTAATTTTGCATAAAAAAAAAAAAAAAATTCACGATATTATTATTGAAAATTCGCTTGAAAACAATGAAATCAATATAGTTAAAAACTTTTAAAATTCATAAGTGACCCCAAAAATTAATATTTTCAACTGAAACTTTGTACAATCAATTTTTCAACTTTTTTAGAGATTTCAAAATTCGTAAACAATCTTTAAAAAAACTTGTATCAGGTTAAATTTTTTTAGAAATTTTGTTTCTTAAAATATGATTTTTTTTTTATACAAGACCCGAAAAAACAAACATTTTTAACAGCGATTTTGTACCTTGTTTTATGGAATATTATCATGCGACACGAAAATCATTGTTATGTTCTGTACTCTATCGCAGTATTTTTTTTTGTTAAACTAGTAATTACTTAAATGTAAACTGAATTTTTACACTAGTCATATATTCAAACTGTTGCGCAGTATTACGAGTATTTTTGTCTTTTTCATTGGACTATAATTGTTATATATCATTGTTTTGAATTATAGCTTTTATTTGAAAAAAAATTTAATGTTAAACAAATATATGTTAGAAAAATTACTATAATATTGTTCATAGAAGGCAGCAATGATGTTATATAAATTAAATTAGACTTTCCAAGCAATTAATGCAATTATACAATTTAATTTCTTTGTTTGAATACAATAACGAGATTTTATTTTGTTATTTTATTGCCAATGATTTTACAATTTATTTCTCAGCAATAGAACGAATATATTCTTTTTTCATTATTTATTATAAAATGGTCAATCTTAAAAAAAAAGACGCTTATTTTAAATGTACTGTTTTTATTATAGATTAATCATATCAATTGATGAGACGAATAAAAATAAATAAATATCACGAATTATTTCGCGGTCGATTAGCATTTTTTCGTATTTTCTCTGCTCTATTGATGGTAGACATGCCGTCAACAAATTTCGTAGTAAAAAGTACATTAGCATTGTTAAACATACCATCTTTGAGTGAGACAATGATAAATTGCGAGTGGGTAAAGTGTCTTTTGAGCATTGTGCCGATATTCTGCGTGTGTGAGAGATCCAGCGCGGCGTCAACTTCATCCAGAATGTACAGTGGTGCCGGTTTGAATAGCAGCATAGCCAAAATCAATGAAAGAGCAACTAGAGATCGTTGGCCGCCAGATAATTCACCCAGAGACTCTTTCCACACGCCGGAAAACCCGACTTTCACCTCGAGACCATCCAGGACATTTTTACTCTGAGTTGGCTGGAGTTTGGCATCAGCACCCGGCAACAGAGTGCTGAAAATCGATCCAAAGTCACGATTAACTTGTTCCCAAGCTTGTAGCAATATTTCCTTTTTTTTCTCCTCCAGTCGAGTGACAGTCGCCAGAATTTTACGCTTGTCAGTTTCTACAATATTTTTTTTCTTCACAGTATCATTATAGCGCTCCTCTTCCTTGTTCAAAAGATTAATCGATCGTTTATTAACAGTTTTACTCATTTTATCACGTTGTCCCTCAAGTTGATGCAATTTTTGGGCCATTGCATCAGGATCATTCTTCGAAAAATCATAAATTCCACCAGGTTCACCGAAATATGCTTTATCTTGATTTATCCAATCATTTCTACGCAACAAATCTTTAACTTTTTTCTTACACTCCATTACATTATTTTCAATTGAAACAATTTCATGATTTAATTTTTTTATATCTAATTCAAAATCACCACGTTCTTTTATTATTTCATCTTTTCTTCCCATTAATTTTTGAATTTGTTTATTTTTTTGATTTATTAGATTTTTTTGAGCTTTTAAATTTGATTGCAATTCAGCCACCTGTTCGTTGGCAATTTTCAGGGTTTCCTCGAGGCCTTTTTTTTGCTCCTCCAAGTCCAATAATTTTTCTTGCGCTTTTGCCAATTGTTCCCGAGTATTTGTTATTGTTTTTCGCAATTCTTCAACTTCGAGATTCAATGTTTCTGCTTGATGTTCATATTTTTGCCACTCTTTTCGACTTTTTTCCGCCTTTTTTTGCGCTATTTTCAAATTGTTTTCCGCATCATTTCGTAATTTATCGCGGATATTTCCCGAGTCTTTCAACTGAGTCTCCAGAGTTTTTGCACGTTGCTCACTGTCCACTGCTGTGCGCTTGGCAGCTACCATTTTCTCTTCCAACTGTTGTATTTCCGCCTGCAAAGCCTCAATTTCTCCTTGATCTTTGTGATAGCTTGTCTGCTCTAATCTCTGCCTAATCATCATAATATCATGCTTCCTCAAATCCAATTTTTGCTTGAGCGACGCAAATTGCTCAGATACTTTCGTCAGTCTCGCAATTTCATCGGTTATCACTTGAAGATCATGTTCCTTAGCCTTTAATTCAGATTGTAATTTTTTAAACTCATCGATTATAATTAAAACTGATCCTGTTTTCGATTTGGCACCGCCGGAGAGTGTTCCCGAGGGGTCGCAAGTATCACCGTCGAGTGTAACGCAGCGTTTCTGCACGTTTTTGTGGAATGCCACAGTTTTAGCAACATGAATGTCCTTGCAAATGAGTGTCTGGCCAAAAATCCACGTCATTGCAGGTCTTAGATACTCCTCAAACTCGATGAGTTCGAGTGCAGGCTGTACATTCTCTTTTCCAACGAGTTTTTGGGCAAAATTCACCACGTTTGCATCCATTTCCCGACCGACAATTTTGTTCAGAGGAATTATTGTCGCGCGTTGCTGCAGTTGCCCGCGTTCCACGAGGGCTTTACTCGTTTTTTCCGTGTCGACAACCACATTGAACAGTTTCCCACCTGCCGTTGTGTCCAGTGCGTCGGCTGTTATTTGATTTTTCAATTTAAAGAGCGTACACACAAGCCCTTTCACGCTGTCTCGATTGAAATTCGGATAAGGGTCTTGATACTCAAAACGCAGGCGGTGATTTCTCGCCATAAAAACATCGAGTTTCTCCCGAAGACTGTTTACTTGTTGCAGCAAATTGCGACGTTGCTCTTGAAGATTCTCCACCGTGCCTTCTTCGTACTCAATTTTATTTAAATCACCCTCAAGAACATCGTACTGTTTTTGCCGTTCTTTTAGCTCTCTCGTGTCCCTCTCGTAGTCACCGTCCGCGGTTTTTACCTCACTTTGCTTCTTTTTTAAAAGATCTTTGTGATGTTTGAGTGTTGTTTCGCACTGCTTGATTTCAGTTTTTGCGTGGGAATTTTGCTGTTTCGCGTTCATTAATTGTTGCTCCAGCGACGCGTCCTCACCGTCCTCATTTTCGAGAAGACCTGCACTGATTTTCTGCAGTTTTTCCTGCAGTGCCACGACAGCAGCAGAGTCGGCCTGATCTTGATCACGTAATTTTTGAAACATTCCTCCAACTTCTTCCAATTCTGCCTCTTTCTGTGCCAAAACTTTCTTATCCTCTTTTATATTTGTTTCAAATTGTTCTATCACTTTTTTCTCAGCTTTTATGTTCTCACTGTTGCTCTTGGCCTCTGCGAATAATTTGTTTTCCTTTTTTTCCGCACTTTTCAACTCTTGCTCGAGCATTTCCAACTCGTTGCTCCTGTTGTTCTTGAGGTTTTCCGTTGTTTCTTTTATCTGCTCGTCAACGGCTATTATTTCCTTTTTTCCGGCCTCGATTGCTTCGTTTTTCTTTGATATTTCGTCTTTGACAGCTTGCACGTCTCTCTCGGCTTTTTCATTTTCCTTCAGAGTCGCCATGTACCTGTAGGCAATGACAATTTTTCGACAATGCTCGAGCTCACGCTCAATTCGTTGAAATTCAACAAATTGTGATCGCTCCTCTTTTAATTTCAATAATTTCGGTCCAACTTCCTCCTCAAGGATTGTATTTATTTCGTTGAGACGTGAATTTTTCTTTTCTATCGTTTTCATGGCCACTTCCTTTTTCTCCTCGTACATTCTCGTTCCTGCCGCCTCCTCGATCATTGACAGGATTTCCAGAGGCTTCATGTTGAGTACTTTAGTGATTCGGCCTTGCATTATGAGAAAGTGAGGATTGTTGACGTTCAGTTGGACAGAACAGAACATGTCTTGCACTCGCTTGTTTGGCACATTTGTACCATTGATGAGGTATTTATTTTTTCCATCAATCACGACCTGGCGGGTGACTGTAATTTCGTCATAGCCCTCATAGCCGATTGGCGATGATTGTTTGTTTTTATTGTCAAATGTTACGGTGACGCTTGCTTTCTTTATGCCGGCCTGTCCGGACTTGTATACGAGTTCTTGCAGCGAGGTGGCTCGTACCTATTTGAGGTTAGAAATTTTTTTAGACTTTTGTATGGAATAAATTGATAAGTTATAAATGTCTTACATTGTGTAGGGCTGTGATACCGAGTACGAAACAAATCGCGTCCAAAATATTGGATTTACCGCTGCCATTTAGACCTGTTATTGCGTTGAATTCTTCGTCAAATCCGTTGATTTCAATTCGCTTACCGTAGGATTTAAATCCGTCAAGTACCATAGACTTGACGAACATTGTGCTGAGGTTGTTGAAGTGCTCGTTAATCAAATAATATGAAAAAGTTTATCGAATTAAACATGGTTTTGTACACAAATAATGCACACACGCTGTATGCAGATACATAAACGCGGGAAAACTGTTTCAAATAATATGAAAAAGTTTATCGAATTAAACATGGTTTTGTACACAAATAATGCACACACGCTGTATGCAGATACATAAACGCGGGAAAACTGTTGCAAACAGCTGTCATGGCGTATTCGGAGTTTTCACACTAGCGACGTTAGGATTTTCATAGTTTATGTAAACAATTGAAATTTTTTTCAATTCAAACAGGTAAATATCTCAACATGTTTGATGAATGTACATTTTTTAATTATGTTTGGATTTTCATAGTTTATGTAAACAATTGAAATTTTTTTCAATTCAAACAGGTAAATATCTCAACATGTTTGATGAATGTACATTTTTTAATTATGTTGATGACATTTATACCACATATTTCTAACCAAAACACGTCAATTAAAAAGGGTGTTGGCTGCTGCAGTGCCGTTCGCTATGCCCAGCGCATGAGTACATACTATGGGTACATAGTACATACATAGTGGCAACACGCTGGTTTTTGGAGGTTAAAAAAAATAGTAATTGAACTCTACCAAACATGGAATTCTTACCTGAAGAGATAGCAGATAAAATATTCGATCATATTTGGGGTGAAAACCCGCAAGACTTTTATGGCTTGCGTTTTCTATCCAAAACGTGGAAAAATCTGATTGACCGGTATACTGCGCGATTATTAAAAGTGTGGTGTAAAAAGTGTTCAAACGAGATTCCAATGAGTTATATCTGAATGATTTCGTGGAATCAAGGTGTCCATCAAAATTTCCATCCTGGCAAGCATATTGCAGCTCAAGTGTACTTGCAGTGCCTCATATCGCCAGAGACATTTATCTCTCTTGGAACGAGTTTCGTTGGATATCCTTATTGTAAACAGAGCATTTTTTCATCGGAAAACTCCTGTCGCATACTTGCAATACCTGAGTATGCTGTTAATGGTAAAACAAACTAATATTCAAGTTAAACACAACAATATAATATATCCATGAAATTTCAGATAAATATTTCGCTGTAATTATACTCTTAGCGTCGGAGGGAATACTGAGTATTGGCCAAAAAAATGTCGCAACCAAGTCTGGAAATTGGGCGGAAGATTGCAAATAATATCTTGTAGAGGAACATTGTCAGCACCTAAAACAAAATTTATTTTTGAACAAAAAAAACTTTAAATATTCAAATAATTTTTAAATCATCCAGATTACCAAAATAAATTGGTACTGTTCTCAGAGGCGTATCAAGGTTCTGATAAATATCCGGATCAGAGAACAGCAATTTATCATCAGGCTGTCGAGTAATTTGATATCGATAGATCACTATACTCCTGTGATTACATCAGACTCATTCAACAAATCTGCGGTCACTAACAGCTGTAACAATAATGCATGATTTAGGGCATTGCTAAATTCAACATTTTTTACATTAGTTATAATTTGCAATGTTATAATGGGCTTACCATAGAATTACATATTTGTATATTATTTATTTTTCTGGATTTACTGGAATCCGGCAGTTGAACGATTGTGGTCATCTCGAAATCATGTAAATAAGTCAATCGATAGTGCTGTGTAACCAATCAGACCGTCCGTCAAACGTGAAACACTGATTATTTACGATTCTGCAAAAGAAAAACATGATTATCAAGTACAATTATCCTGAATCAAATGTTGTTACATGAAGTGCATCAAAACTCACGCATACTCTATAGAGTTACCCAACTTCTCCATTGAGAGATTTGTAGGAGCCAGACAATCGTTCGCGAGAAATTCTGCCAGAGAAATGGATTTGCAGTGGTGAGGGAAGTCACTATCGTTTTCCCGAAGTACCATAAATAATTGATCATTCGTAGTATAAAAATCAATTTTATCACAATGAATCGGATACTCTCTAATGTAATAACTGAGATCATTCCTTGAACACTATTATAGTCTTTTCGGCCACTGTTTATGCTCATCACGTGCTGGTTCAATGTTCCGGTAATTTGTTTAGAGATTCAATGACATAACAGATGATCATAATTATCACATGAATCTACGTTTTTATTGATTATTTTAGATCAATTTATTCTATTCCGAGGCAACCTTCGACAATTGACAGAGTATTTCGTGAAAAACATGGATCCCGGTTCTAGATGTACTGTAATTCATTATTACTTAAACAATTCAGCATTTACCATAGATCTTATCCCTTAGATATTATTATAAAAGTATCGACGCCAATAATTGTTTCTTCATAAAAATTTATTCTAGAAAATAAGTTAGAGTATAAGCCGATTAATTTGTAATTTCAATAGAAATTTAATGACTTTAATAGGGGCAGCATGACGTACATTTGTAAATAATATAGTTGATGAATAACTATATTTTCTAACAGTATATAATAAATAACTGCTACTTTGTAGTTATTTTATTTTCTTCTAATAAGCGACTAAAAACTTATTTCAAATTTTCACCATTTTTACTTGACAATGTTCTTCTTCACAGGGAATCTAAAAAAAAAAAAAATTATTAAATGTCATCAGGGGTTGTTAGCACCCCATTAATGTCTGATTTTCACAAGTGACAGCTCAATCGATAGGATTTTTTATACCGATAATTGGTCAGTATAAATTATTAATTGGTCACAATTAATTGAAGAGTTATAAATAGATTTCTTTTTAAATTTCTAGAAGCCGGGGCAACTCCAGTGTAGTCTGAACGTGACGTGTAGTAACTCGGTCTTCAGGTGCTCCTAATACCTCCCCGTGAATTCTCTGTCATTTCGGGGACACTTGAGCCGTATATATCAGGTCTCGAGACTCAATAGATGGACAGTACCAAAAAATATCGAAATAAATAATTTGATAACGGTTTAATAAATCATTAACAATTATAAAACGATTGTTAGTAAAGAAAACTCGAATTAGACCTGAAATAACTGGATAATTCATTGGTTAATTGGTGCCAAAGTATAATTGACTTTTGCGCCTCGCAGTAATACCAGCATTTAACAATTTTTTTCTAAATAAACTATTGGGCAACAATAAAAATTGGCTAGTATAGCAAACACCACCAAACGATTTGGAGAACTTTAGAATTTTTTTTCGAGTTGAAAATCGTAAAATAGAGGGCCTGTTACAGCCAGTTACATTATGTAGTTGATTTTACTATGGCAGTATGGTAAAATTTACTACACTGGTTGGTAAAACCAACCAAGTTGGGTCTCACTTTCCAGAGATGGTATCCGGCAAGCAGAAAAAGGAGAAGTCGTGAGTTCAGCACAGACCTAGGATTTTTTTGTTAATAATGCGAACATTTTTCAAAAACAATTATAAATTAATATTTTAAAAAACTAGTTTTATAAAATATTAAAATCAGTCCTATCAAATAAACAGTCAGAATATGTTATTAATGAAAAAAAAATTTTCGTTTTTTCACAAGATAGGGGAAAATATTTTTTTAATGATTAAAAAAATTATTTTTTTCGTGTTAGTAAAAATTGTTTAGTTAATATTTAATGCGAGGTACATCGATAATTTCGCATGATAACGGCGAAAACTACCTTATTTTAATCGCGCACAACACTCCTCGCATTTTCTGCCCGCTGGATAGAATTTCTGCGTTGTGGGCTCCGACTTGGTTGATTTGACTGAATGATTTAGTCAATTTGACTGAAGCGTTTTGTAGAATCAACTATCCCGTGTATAGTTGAATTAGCTTTACGTGGATCGTTGTTTTTAATTAATATACTGCTGAAATACTCACAAATTATGAGTGAAGAATATTTATTTTAATTCAGAATAACCCTCACTGCACTGTGTATATATAATTGCACAACTTTAAGAACAAAAATTTAAGCGATTTATTAATATTAAATGATTATCAATAATAAAATTCGTTAATATTTTGATTATTTGATTTTTAATAAATAAAATTTATGAAAGAAATGTTGGATATTTTTTTTTTTTGAATAACGAGGAACATTTTTTAATTTTTACTGGAGTCGTATTGTGAATTTTACAGACCAGTGTTGTGAATTTTACAAACCAGTATATTAAAATTCACAAAGTTAGATCTGAATTATCCGGGACGTTATTCAGCAAGCAGGATGGTGAGGAGGTAATTCCAAACGAGGGTCCTTTTTTATTTATTTAATCTACTTTATTTTTATTTACTATTTCAGATATATTTATTGTATTTCGAGGCAATTTTCGACAACTGGAGAATTATGTCACGACAAACACCGATCCCGGTTCTATAGATGTACTGTAATTAATTTGGGATATTCTATTAACTTCCCGGATCATCACTTCAAGCCAGACCCCGCCGTTCACGTCATACACAACGAATCTCAACAACAATTTCTTGTTGTTACTCCTCGTCGAGTAACCACGATAGATTTTATCCCTTAAACATTTTTCTAATACTATTCAGCAAATACTGCATTTTCTTAATCAAAACTTATTTGAAGATATTGATTATTCTTCATTTCATCAATTAAATTATTTTATAGTAAATAAATGCTGCTTTGTATTTGTAGTACAGATTTAAGCGACTAGAAGCTTGTTAAAATTTGAATATACATTCTAATTGTTATAAACAAATTTTAAAAAACCTCCAAATCTGACACATGATTTTAGCGCGCAAACGACAACCTTGCGCACGCATTCCAAGTTTTCCAACAAACAAAATAAAATAACAAACATTTTTTTTTTATTTTTTGCCAAAATTGGAGTTTTTAGTTCGGAAAATTTTTTTACTCAAAATAAATCAAAAAAAAAAAAATTTGAACTAAAATATTTTTTTTTTTCGTGTAAAGTAATATGTGAGTCTTTTTTTCACCATAACCTCAAATTGTTTTATGTTTATATCCGAAAATGTTGTGTAGTTATACAACATTCCGAGCTATTTTTTCAACACAATAACTTTTATTTTAAAAATCTATTTAAAAAACTGTTTATTTTATCAATTAATTGCCGCAAGTACGATCAGTAAAATTATGCACCTGCCTATTTTCAAATTCATCCGTGTGAATCGAATTATTTTTATGCATATGCATCATCATGAAGTTTGTAAAAGGAAAACACAAAAATTCTTTGAAAGTTATTCACAATGGCTACAGTTACATTCGTGATCCCAAGAGCCCATCGATTTTTCGCTGTTCAACACGAAAAACAACATTATGCAAGGCAAAATTGATAATGAAAAAATCGCTGAAAAATCAAGTACTCTACGAGGGACTAGAATTTTCTGACGATGAGTTTACTACCAAGGGAATACATCACGACACGTTGAAAGAAAATTTAGACATATGGCAAAGTATGTTTGAGAAAATGAAGCAGCTCGCGCGTCACACTACGCAAGGCCTGAAATCCATCTTCATTGATGTTTGCAAAACGTAAGGAAAACTTATTTACTTACCAGATATTGTCGGAATTTTTTCTAATAATATTTTAATTATCTAGGAATCCTGAGGTTGCTAAGAATCACAACTATGCCTCGGTGGCAAGCATGCTGTGTCGAGCACGACGTGACAAACGATCTGAAAAAATTCAGACATCGAAACAAGACAAATCAGAACGTACTCAAGAAGAGCATGTGGTTGCCAATGATTCTACTGTCAAAACAAAACCAAAATCCGACGCGGAAAAAGACACTTGTGATGTCCATGAACCGAAAAATCCAGGAGTCACTAATTCAGAGGTGATTAAAGACGAAAATCAGCTTTATCTGTTCGAGTGTGGCTGTTGTCGCATGCAAGTTGATCGACACACGTACGGGAATCATGAGTGCGATGAAAATAATCAATGCATTGCAGAAACGATAAGTTTTAAATGTCCTATTGCTACTGTGAGTATTTTTATCCCATATTTGATGCATAAAAACCGAGAATAACGGAAGTTTTTCGTTGCAGATTGAACTATACATCTGCGACATATGTGAGGGAACAATATCCCTGCAGGATATGGATTTTCATCACTGTTTTGTCGGCTTCAATGGTTTTGGCATGAAAAAAAATCGTGTTTATCCCTACGAAGCTTTCGAAGATGTAAATATTTGAGGCTTTTATTTTTCCACCCTGTACATATGTGTATCGTGTATAAAATTTTTCTAATTTGAAACTAAGTGTCCTATTCCTTCACAATAACGAATTTTTTTTCGTTAATAAATTTCTTAAAAATCTAGAAATATAAAAAATCAAATGAACTATTCATAAATGTGATAAACAAAATATAACATCTCTTAGATTTTCGCGGCATTCGTTGATATATCCGCCATTACGCATGTCACAACTGACAAAAAAAAATCAACTTTGGGACGTCGTGGACAAAATAACAAAGTAATAAATACATTAATTGATCTTTTTACTTACTTTTAAATTAATTCACATAGTCGTATAGGTGTTAATTTCAATTTTTAAGATGTGCTATGTGTCAAAGAAAAATAATTCCAGTGAATGATGTCAGTATGCAATATAAATTCTGTGGTAACCTCACTTTTTTAATCTTAAAGTATTGAGTAAAAATAAACATAACTATCGTCTCATCTGACATTAGTAAATAAATACTAATGGTTATTTAATTACTATAAACTACTTATTGCATGTGAAATGGTAGCATGAATTTTTATGTACATTTAAATTGGTTATTATTTTGCTTAAATCGTGCTTTTGAAGATTTATTTAGATATATCGTGATAAAGGCATTAATTTTCTGTGTATTTATACAGGTCCTGTAGATGCGTTGGCCTAAGAGGGTGTTTAATCAACAATAACTAAAACATGGCATCAAGCGCCAAAGCTGATATGAATCCAGACCTCGCCAAGTACTTACTGGAGCACGGTGGTGCACTGATTGTCACAGATGTCCCAGTTAACACGGATTTTGGGGTTGATTTAAAATCATGGACGACTGCCAGCAACTTTAAGGGCATTAAAATGATTCCACCGGGATTTCATTTTTTCCACTACAGGTATTCATGATTTTATTCAGTCAATTCTGTCGATTTCTCATAGTAAAATGAATTTTTTTTTGTGATTATCAATGTTACTGAGATGTAAATTATTATTTTAATTACAGTGCTGCCAATGAATTCGGTGAATTGGCGCCGAGAGTTGGATTTTTTCACATTTTCAAGGAGCAAGAATGTGTGGTAAAACGGTGGAATGTAAAAGAGGAAACTATTACTGCCGAGGGTATGTAAAAATTCGTTTTTTAATACTTTTATAATTTTTTTTTATTCTTATATTCATGAGAATACCAAAAAATTGCAGTGGTTCCGGAGGAAGAAGTAGCTAGATTCCAGAGTAATTTGAAAAATCTCGACAAATTTCTCGGTGCCTATCCCTACGACGTGTGGAAAGCTTGGAAGGAGCTGACTAACAAAATTGACAGCGATCTTATCGCCCGATGTCAGCCTGTATGCGGGTAAATGATGAGAAAAATAGAAATTTGACTTATTAAGTCATTGTAATAATAAAAATCTTTGTTATCCTGTTTTTAGATTCGTGCGCTCAGCTCTGGAGTTGGAAAATAACGATGATGCGTCGCGAACTCGCGGTGCAGAACCGCCAGGTAAACGACAATGCCGGGGACTAACATCGGAAGCAAGAGAAGAATTATTGTTGCCTCATTTAAAACCAGTATCCGGTACAGAATTGAGACTAACCGAAATTCCACAGAGAAACTATCCTGAAAATGCCACTCCAACTGAAATTACACGACACTCACTCGATTCCAGCTACGTATTGAATGAAATAACTAAAAAAATGAAAGAGTAAGTAAAGTAATTTTGTTTTTTAATGCATAAAAACTTTAATTAACTGATTCTCTGTTTTTTTTTTTCAGTCCCACGGAAATAATTGGTGAACTTCAACTTGTTTTTATTTGCTTTCTCGTCGGTCAAAGTCTCGATTCATTTGAACACTGGAAGAAATTAATTGGAATTATAT
The DNA here is from genome assembly GCA_002156465.1 of Macrocentrus cingulum. Classification (NCBI taxonomy): domain Eukaryota; kingdom Metazoa; phylum Arthropoda; class Insecta; order Hymenoptera; family Braconidae; genus Macrocentrus; species Macrocentrus cingulum. The sequence continues at coordinate 5,744 of MVJL01002316.1, read as the reverse complement.
GCGGTGCGGAAAAAGCAATTGTAGAACGTCGCGCAATATTTGTCGAATTTTTGCGCACAGTTGAAGTACAATTGACACATGTACCCGAGGATTTGCTTTGTGACATTGTTGCAAGTGAAAATTTTATGTATCATCACTTACACAAGCTATTCGCCACGATTGAGAGTAATTCAGAAATTGACGGACGATTGAAATCAGAAGCTTTAAGAATAAGTCAACGACTTACAGATAAATTTTCTTGGGATTTTTCAAATTTACAAGATGAAGCTGATGACGAGGCGCCTGTAGTTGTATCTGACAATCATTAATTGTAAATATATTCTTATTATTTAAATATTGTTTTATATGGTTTTAGAATAATTGAAAATCTCGAATTTTTCTTCATTTTTTAGTTGAAACGATGAATTTTTTTGTAAAATACACGAAGAAATTATTCAGCTGGTGAGGCAGGATCTGCCACTTCTACGGGCTTATTTCCACCAGACAGAAGATTCACTTTTTCTTGATATTTTCCACGTAAATCTTGGAATAAACCGAGCTGCGTTTCGTACTCCAACTTTAAATCTGCATTGAGTTTAACGGCAGTATTCATTTTATTTAGCATGGCATCGTGTCGCTCTTTTTCTTTGGTTATTTTTCCCTCCATGCTGTCAATGTCGTCCTGAAATTATTTAACAGTTTTTTTTTTAAAACGAAATTTGGGGAATAGAAATTTTTTTTTTCTGACCTGCAGGTGCTTCACTTCTAAATTACGAATTTCCAGCAGATTTTTCGTAATTGCAATGACTTCTTTCAGTGATAGAACTTGTTTTGTCAGGGCATTGATGTGATTTTTTTGATTTACAATCATTTGATCACGATCATGCAGTTTCAGCTCGGCTTGGGCTAAATTTTTTTTTACACTTTCCAATTCACGTCGCAGACTCACTTCATTATCAGATCCGCCCATGATTAATAATTTTAACTATGAAATAGAATGTTAAAAAATTGTTTTCTTTATTATATGGTCGATTTATAAATTTATATTAACATAAAAAGATTGAATATTTTTAAAAATTGCTTCAAACACAATTTTGTATATTATTTGGATTTTAATGATTGGTTTTTTTACTTACAATCAATTTTCGATGCGTTAATGTAGTTTTTTTTTTTTAATTTTTTTACAGTTTAGGGAAGTAATTAGACGACAAAAACTGTTTCGTTGACACTGTAAAAATCTAACGAGTACCTTATAAACTCTCCTACAGTCAGTTGAAGTAGAAGATTTTATTTTTAGCTGTCGACGGCTATTTTTGTTCATGAGCAATGTGCCGAGTTTTTGGAATCTACATTTATGATATTAAACCCCAAACTTTTAGTAGCAAATATATATATTTAGTATTACAATTTTTTTAAGTAATTTGTATTAACTAAAGAAATTTTTTTTTTTTTACACTATTACTTTTTGAATGCGTGGATATGTAATAGAAACTTTATCTATTTTTAAACAGATAAAATGTAATAATTTTGGTATTTATTTTAAAAATAGTACAAGTTATAGAAATTTTATATTAACAATAAAGTGAAAAATCTTTTATTATTCAATTAATCGTTGGAGTAATTTTAATTTACATTATTTAAAAATGAAACTAGAAATTTAGTTATCACTGCGCAACTCTGTAGTTTGTGATTATTTATCTTTGCCGCCAGTATTTTGGTGTGTTTTTACCGATATACAAAATATAAATGTACATAAACAATCGCAATATTGGGAATTGTCGAGGAAAAAGGTGATTAATAGAGATAAATCCTTTTTTTTGATGTATGAAACATGAAAAAAAAAAAAAAACAATTTTGATTATCAGGTAATTCATTAAATATTACTTAATTATCTCCTTGTGTATTATAATTTTTTAAAAATAGAATTATAATTTAGATTTAGATACGATAATCAGCGAATAAAAAAAATGATTAAATTATAGCGTGTACTCCAGGTTTATTTATACATAGACGCTAGTTTTCATAAAATAAGCTTTGTATTAAATGAAAATAATAATTTACTAAAGCCCGTGAATAACTGTCCTTGTGGTCGAAAGTATTGATTTTTATTTGCTATCACCATGTTAGAGATATCAGAGGAATTATCGATAAAGTCAGGATCACCGAACTTTCCCACGAAAAACTGTTAGTTCTTCTTGAGTTTTTGCTGAGCGCGGACGTCCCCAGGAAGTACAATGAGTAAAAATTTTTGCAAATCGCCATTTTTCTAATTTTTCCATAGCATTAAAAAATATTTTCAAGTAATATCCAAGTAAAATTACATTTTTTGTATCGAAAAACACGACATTTGCATGGAAAAATCACACATGTACTGAAAAACTACGAGGGCTTGTGATTGACGTACAGAAAATTTCGGCCGAAGTTAAGCAACGAAAATACATCATTGATTAAAACTAAATATAAAAGTAGTACATGTAAAATTTTTAAAAAATAAATAAGTGCATGTCATGAATAAAAAAAAAAAGATTTACAATAATTAATTAAAAATTCATTGAGTACCATGCATATTATTTAAACTTTAGAGATATTACCGAAAATGGACTACTAGACGAATAAATTATTGTTCCACAAAAGGGGGAGAGAGGGGGGAGGTGCAAAATAACAAGTTAAAAAATAATAAAATTGAAATCAAAATATTTTCAAAACGATTGAAAATGGAGATTTTTTTAAAAGAAAATTTTTGTAAAAAAATCTAGTTGCCTAGAAAAAAAGTCCTTATCAATTTCTCCATTTTGCATCCTTATCAAAATAGGAGCAAGTAAAAAATTTTCAATTTTTTGCCAAAATACCCTGGTTTTATAGTTATTTATGTGCTGTATCGCTGTTAATATGTAGAAACTGAGATTTTTGACATGAATTTATCAGTGAGAGAGTCTCGGACTTCTATATGAATGTCACTGAAAAATCCAACTTCAACGGTTTCTTCTGCAGTGCTGATAAGTTGGATGATTGATCCCGAAGAGCTGCTCAACGACGCGTTGTCGACGTTGATGTTGTTTTGAATTTGAGCGCGGGCCGATTGAGGCGCGAAAAGTGCCACTGCCACTGCCACAACCAGTAGAGCGTTTCTCAAAGCTATCCTCGTTTTGCAGACTCGACTCACGAACAGGAGAGTACCCACTCGGTGTCACCAAAAGCAACTGATCCTCTGGACACGCCGTTCCACGCATTTGTGCCCCGCGGCCCCCGTCAACCGCCTCCGCTGCTCCACTCGGTTGCGTCAGAGTTTTTAGACGTTTTGAAGCGAAAAAATAGAAAATAATTGCCTGTTTGTTAGTACTGCTGCGAAACAGCAAAACAGCAAAACAGCAAAACAGCAACTACCCGAGTACTCGCTGTGACGCTCGTGACTTTTTTTTGTTGTTGACACAAAGGTAAATGGGCTGCGCAGCAAATTGATAAAGAATTTGATAAGAATTAGCGACGCTCGGTGGGGAAGACTGATGGAATTGTGTTTATCGATGTTTTCAAAACAATTAAGAGCAATCAATGTTTCTGACAGCTTAGTTTAAGTTATGAATATTTTCATAAAATGCAGAGTTTTTCATTAGGTGTGTAATTTAGAGCGTTACGTATAATCTTTGATAATCATCTTCTGTCATTATATTATAATCATTTAGTATTATGAAACAAGAACATAATAAAAATTTGCTATTTTACCTTGACAAATTCGCACCCATGTAGGTATGTATTTTTCGATTTGAAAAGATCATCGGATTCATCAGTTACAAAATGCCCTTTGCAAATTTATCAAAACAACGGTAGGACAAGGATTGTACTGAGAGATAGGACACGTCGACTCCTGAATGGATGAAGCTTGCATAGAATTATACCTCAATCAATGATTTAAAATTTGAAATTTGAGCCGAAGGTATCCCACCTCAGGAATAATTTCGAGGATTGTTAGTTCAAACTATAAAAAATCCTTTCGTGGTTTGATAGCGGGAAGAATAAAGACTGAACGAGAAGAATTGACAATCCCCTAAACACCAGAGAAGAGAAAAGAGTACTAATAAGCATGATGTGTAACAAGTCAAATGAGGAAAAAGTCAAAAGTCAAAAAATAAATTGTACACATAATCATAACGTTATAAAATTATCTTTAAAATAATTAAAAAATTAAAATGAGTGAAAATATTCTTCTATTTATTCTATGAGTCGAACCATTGAACAACAAAATTATAAAATTTAACTGAGCTGTATAAGTTTCGGTTTTATTTTTGTTGATCAAGGGATACATTAAATGTAGTGATAAGTGATCCGTTGAGCGCATCAGAAACTTCAACATTAATCTCACTAAAGAATCCGACTTTGATTATTTCCTCTGTAGACACTAGCAGCGGTTTTTGCCCGGCGGCCAACAAATTATTCACATCAAAAGCCCAGAAATGATGACCCCTGTATGAATCAGGATAATTGACAGCAACTGTTCCATCAACTGTTGCGTTATACCTGATCCTCGCCACCAAAGTTCCCTGCTTGGCAACGAGTCTCGCAATGGCCTTTCTTCCGGGTTTTAGAGGGTACGTTACCCCCTCTGCCGTTACGATCGTCAAGTCCTGGGTCTCTGTATGCATATCTGTCCATGATGTTTTATAATTTAATGCAATCTTTTTGCTAATGACGATGACTGAATAATTGAATTCTTGTCCTATGCTGAATTTATGAGTTGACGATCGACTGTGGGTTACAGTATTAGTTATAATTTGCTGAATCGATGCTTTACACTGAATAGTTGTGTCGGGAAAATTGTTTTCACAGGCGGAAGAGGCCAGCGTGGTGGAGGCCGTGCTCGAGTTGAGAATTTCGATGGAGATCGGGAAAAAGTGAACTTTCACCTGTGGCCACTGGTAGCTCGCGTAGAGATCACCCCAGGGCGTTGGACTGCGCACAAAGACATTCGCCGGCTGCACTCCGGAGTGATTTTTCACGTAGTTTTTCAACTCAGCGTCGGCCAGATGAAACGTCGGTCGCTCAGCCTCGCTGATAACGTGCAAAACTGATCCGGAATAGGCACTCCCAGTCGCGTTGTCGGTGTGGATTTCGTTGCGAATTTCGGCGCACACAGGTTGCAGCGAAAAAATTGTCACAGAGGCTGCCAGAAGCAGCAGAGCGACTCTCAAAGCCATTTTTTGATTTTACAAACAGTCAACTCGCGAAGCGTAAACGCACTCAGTGTATTCAAACGAATAATGCCCTCGACACCCGCGGAACGCGCTTTATACGTTCCAGTTTGACCACTTCCAGTACTCCGTATTGCGTCAGAATTTTGTTTCTGCGCGTTTCAAAAAATTCCAAAACTAATGGCACTATGTCAATTAAACTGCGATACCACGCGCGGCGCAAAATGTGTAACTGCTCGAGTATTTTCCAATTTATTTTTTTTCTACTTGATGGTTTTTTGTTGACGCAGAGGTAGATTGGAATTTTTTAAGTGGCTTTTGAGATATGGTCTCTGTATGCATATCTGTCCATGATGTTTTATAATTTAATGCAATCTTTTTGCTAATGACTTTATACTAATGACTTTATACTATCTCAAAAGCCACTTAAAAAATTCCAATCTACCTCTGCGTCAACAAAAAACCATCAAGTAGAAAAAAAATAAATTGGAAAATACTCGAGCAGTTACACATTTTGCGCCGCGCGTGGTATCGCAGTTTAATTGACATAGTGCCATTAGTTTTGGAATTTTTTGAAACGCG
>MVJL01002311.1:0-42522 GCA_002156465.1 Macrocentrus cingulum | reverse complement strand
AAAAAATAGTATGTGCATCGCGGGCGTAAGGAGGCTATTGGAGGAGTGTGTTTGCTGCACTCGCCTTCGGCTCGTGCAGCAAACTTCACACTCCTTCAAATAGCCTCCTTTACGCCCTTGATACACAATGTACTATTTTGATGCACGGAAAAATTATACAAACTTTCATATTCGCTAATATTCTTTACTTATAAATAATTTAAATGAAATGATTAAATTACATTTAAATGTAGTTTTAAAATATGAATTTTTATTATTTACACGTGTAAATATCTCAGATGTTAAACAAAACTTAACGCATAAAAAGATATCGTGAATATTTATTTTTTTACTACCGCCCTTAGGAAAAGGGATCGTTTTCAAAATTATCTACAAAAAATGTTTCTTAGCAAGATTTATTGTTAATAAATCAATTTACCGTAATCTAACTACAAACATGTATTTTTTAACATGTAAATAATCAATTTGTCATCTACCAAATATATCTATGAGTGAAAAATATAAATGAATTGTTCTCTCTCAGTACATAGATGAAAATTTTTGCTAGTTGTATGGTTTTTTGTTGGTAAAATTTTTTTTTAATTCGTTCAACCATAGGCTGATGTTATTTTTCTAAAGAATACTTGCATATATAAAGTGAAACCATTCTTAGGTTCTAGGCAACGAACAATGGAGTCTTTCACGTCGTAACTGAATGGTAATAAAAGAATGATGATGTGGTTGCAGTGCTAGGAGAGACATCAGAAGTTAACTCTCCACGGTGTATACATATATACGTGCAGCTCAAGTTTTATGACAATTCCTACGAGAAAGGTTAAGCTTTCTCGGATAACTTTAGTCCACTGCGTAGAAAGAAAAAGCCTTTTCACGTGCATTAATGAGTACATCTGCACGGGAGCATATATATTTAAGTAGACTTTGTATAGCATGACAGTTAAAATGTAGAATTTGAGCTTTTCAGTTGATTCTTCATAGAATAAATACTAAATGTTGAAATTATTAATCTAAAAGTTTCTATACAAGTTTCAAAATGTTTATTCAAGACAAATATTATTATTAGATTAATATTAAATTTTATATCATGATTATATAGATATTTGTATTATCACATCTGTAAAGCCAAATAGGTGTAAATGAAAATTATCGTGCTGCTTAAATCAAAATATCTTCAAAACTATTGGAAATAGAAATTTTTCTCAAGAAACCTTTTTTGTAGGAAATTTTATTAGCTATAAAAAAGATCATAAACAAAAATCATCAAACTCGCATCTTTATCAAGATATTAGCAAATAAAGATTTTTCTGACCTCTACTATATGGTTTTCCTTGTACACGATTACATAAAATTAGTTTTTTCAAGATAAATAGTTGAGGCAGCAGGGGATACCCTAAAAAATAATGAGAATAAAAACAATATACAGTGGTTAAAAGTATTTGGGGGCGTTTATACGAGCAGCTATATTCGCGTGTAATAAATATACGAGTAATAAAAAAAATTGTCCGTTTGCTGATAATAACACTTTGTAATGCGCCATGAAGCTTTTTCTCCCTACGTGAACTAACATACACGCCATATAACTTGAACATATATAACCATTGTCGTGGAACGTCACACCTACGCGCGTGAGTTTTATTTTCAGTAAAACGCCCAGATGCACGCTCTGATCGCATCACAGTTTGCCCCCGAGCAACAGCCTCAATGTAGATAAAAATACGAAAAAAATACATAGAAGCCTTTTAACACTATATACATGTGCCGTGGCTATATATCCAACTTAATACATATTCAGAAGTGGTGAAATTCTGCGAATCGATCGCCACTCGCGGTAAAATCACATTTATAGGAACCCACGTACACAACGGCTGCACCTACGTGCTCATGTGTGTTTACGTGCATTAATTCCATTTACATGCGTTTTCTATACAAATATAGATGCGAGTTTGGTGTATCAAATGACTGGTTCAGGTGGTCAGTCGCAAATTTATTTTAAATGGGTCTATTATTCGCACGAGATGTCCACTAACTCACGCAGACTCACACTGCACGACGACTATACGTATATTTTTCTGGTTTTCGAGAGTGAAAAAAATAATTACCCATACACACACACTTGCTTTGTTCAGAGAGAATATATTACATCACTTTGTGACAAATGAACCCCATTAATTATCCTTTAAAGAGCTGCGAAATGTGCATGTAATACTCTAGTGCGGTGCTTTGTTATAAAGGCCATTAGAATAATTATCAACGCTATAAACATTACCGAGAAAATTTTATTCATTCAACTCTCGTAATTTTCTAATGGATTCTTTGATTTCGCACATTGTTCATGGAAAAAATGCACAGATAAATTTTTAATATATGCAAAATTTGATTAAATGAATATTTTTTAAATTTCTTTGACACAATGTGTTTGAAACAAAAAAAATAGAGTGTGTTTCAAATTTTTTTTTTGAATGCCTCTATGCGTGTAATTAGAAGTAGGGTGAAAGGGATGAGGGTCAGCCCACTGTACTAAATATAAGATAAAAGAGCCAGTGGACCGTATAATAGAAATATAGCATCATCGATGCACAACGTATGTTACTGGCGGCGAAAGGCAAAACTTTCAAAGCTTTGATCAAGCCACCGTGTATCAGTATAACCTACTCCACAGTTATGTCAATCTAGAATTTATTATTATTTAATATATATAAAATATAACATCACTTTAGATGACAGCTAAGTTTTTTTTCATGAAAAATCTCCGTATCGCATCTCTAACGCCAAAAGAGTGTAAAGAAAAAATTCTTTTGCTGTTTTAAATTATAATATCTTAAAAACGGTTGGAAATATAGATTTTTGTTAAGAAACCTTTTTTATAGAAAATTTCATTAGCTACAAAATAGGTTTCTAACAAAATTTATCTAACTTTTATCACTATCAAGATATTGACAGTTAAATTATTTTCAATTTTATTCAATCAAAAAAGCTTATATAAAAAATTCTGGCTGCTTAATATCAAAATATTTCTAAAACTATTGAAGATATAAATTTTTTTTAAGAGACTTTTTTGTAGAGAATTTTCTAAGCTTTAAAAAAGGTCCTGAGCAAAATTTATCTAACTTACATCCTTATCGAGATATCAGCAATTAAAAAGGTCTAAACTTTGTGGCTGATACGCCTTCTTGGCTTCAGACACGTATGACCCTGAACAAAAAAAAATTTTTGTTTCGAATTTTTTTAAAAGCATAAAAATGATATGAAATAAATTTTTTATGAGCACGTGTATTTATTTTCATGCGTTAGATGGTGAGTAGAATTTTGAAAGTGTATTGAATTAGATTGGCTTGATAGTGCATGTGGCTTATTTAGCACGACTTCTTGACGGATATTCAACAGAAGACGTAATTTCAACATTCTAAGGCATCCTGGCGCTTCGCTCGGCCGATTTGCAGCATGTGAGGTTTATTGATCGCTTCTCACAGATGCATTTAAGTACATTCATGTATAATATCAGTGACTATAGGCAATGGGGTGACAGGATTCGTGCGATGAAAGCTCCAATGAATATGTGGCACAACTGATTTATGGGATCAATGGCTGCGTATATGGTTTTATTTATATTTCTTTGTTTTATTTAGTTTTCATTGGTATTCATGCACGAATACACATTCGCTGCGCTCCATCGCCTCTCGAGTGAAAAACTCAACGAATAATCCGACTGCATCAGCTCATATTCTCTATCATGCAGCCAGTTGTTTTATTTTTTATCAACAAATCGTGTATGTGAGGTTAATTTTCTCTAAAGTCTTCATTAAAATCTATCAATCTTTAATCCAATTTAAAAAACAATTTTTTCTCGATTTTTTTTTATACTAAAAAAAATTTTTTTTCGCTTTCTGTTTGTTCAATTATTCTCGTGGAGTTTGATCTTTTCATCCGGGGTAAAAAAAACTTCACGTTCTACCTATCAATATGGGTAAGTTTTGTAATGTGAAAGGAATTTTGATGGAATAACGGGGATTTCGTTTGTGAAGAAAAAAAAAGAAAGAAAGAAAAAAATGAGTTACGAGTTTGGCAGACAGCTGGAAGCACAGAGAATTTTTATTCCTTTGCCATTTTTTTTTTTTGCATGCGTTATTGGATTTTAAATTCGATTGCTACCTAAACAGCACATTTCAATTTTAAATAATTTAGATACATATATTTCGAGTGTTTAAAATCAAAAAAGCGTATCGACGAAAAGTCGAGAACACTTTACTTGCTGATATCTTGATAACGATGTAAGTTGAGTAATTTTTGTTAAGGACCTTTTTTGTAGCTTATAAAATTTTCTACAATAAAGCTTTCTTAAAAAAAATCTGTATCTTCAATTGTATTGAAGATATTCTTATTTCAAAAAGCATAATTCTTCATTTACGCCTCTTTAAATTGAAAATTCACGATAAATCTTTTGGCATCAACATTTTACACAAAATTATGAAATTCATATCTCTATAATTTATTTTAATACATCCAACTAATAATGTACATTACTATTACATTTTGTAAGTAGTAACATCTGCGTTACGTCAGCCAAGAAATTTTATTTATTTTTTTTTAATTCGAATTAATTTTCAAAATAATTTTCATAATATTTAATAGAAAAAGAAATCTTTATGTACATGTAGAAGAATAAAAAAATTTTTTTCCAATGTTTGAAATAAAAATTGATTTGTTAAAATATTAAAAAATATTTTCACAATAAATTGCGAATGAAAATAAATGAATGAATAAAAGATATTCTTCACAAGTTATCATCGGGTTTAGTATATGAATTGTAGCAATTCGATCAATCTTCAATTCAGGCAATCTTACCGTTTTTGCCAGAAGAAAAGAATTGAGCTTTCACAGCGATGACAATTGTCGAGGGACCTTTCTCAATCTCTCTTTGTCTCGTTTAACGAAAAGCTAGGGGATAAGTCCAATACACACGTCAAAGAATATATATATATTTCGTCCGCTGTCTCGTCGCGGTAAAAGACTCAATAATAACAATTGAAGACGTTTTTTTTTTATTTGCGCAGGGAGGGTGCCACCAATGCAAAGTAACTGAGTGAACGGAGGGAAGGGCGCAATTGGCCACTGGAGTCGCCCATGGAGTTGTCATCCTGATGTAGCTTGACGTGCAAAGGTCCTCGGCGTATTTCGCCACGACTCGTCAGACTGAACGCAACGAGTCCAGGTGTTATCACGTGCCGTGAGGCCCAGTCGCAAACGATTCCGCGGCTGATCGGGCCTCGCCAGCACGCACGGCCACCTCCACATCCTCCACCCTACGTGGCCGCACCATCACCTGATAAGGTTGGTTTATTATCCCTTGAAAAAAACTATATTTTCAGTTTTTAAACACTAAAAATTTTTTACTGTATATATTCGGCTTGTCAAAATGGGAAAAGCGTGTCGCCGAAAAGTTTAGAGCATTTAACTTGATAATATCTCGATAAGGGTGCGAATTTGATAATTTTTTATCAGAATCTTTTTTATAGCTGATAAAATTTCTTACAAAAAAGGTATCTTCAGAAAAATTTCTATCGATAATAGTTTTAAAGATATTTCGATTTAAAACAGGAAAATAGTTTTAGATGTATATAACCATTTAAGATGGATATAAAAAATTTTGAAATTTTAGAAAAACAAATTATTAATAGTATTGAAAAATTTTTTTAATATCTTGCATTTTTTTCTGCTTATTTTGAGTGCAATTAGAAAAAAAAATCGGGGCAAAATTTCAATTTCCAAAAATATTTTCAAAATTAGTATTTTTCTTTTTCAAACAATAAAATTTTTTTCGAATTCATGATTTATAATTATTTTTAATTCAGAACTAATTTCGAACTATTGATTAAATGCCAATTTCTTTCACTGACAGTTGAGTTTTATTTCCAATTTTTTTTTATTTAATCGCTCACACAACTTGAAAAATTGATAGACAATTTTTCATTTATGTTTTTTCAGTTGATTTATTGATTGAATAATTAAAAAAAAAAAAAGAAACAAGAGAGATTATTGAAAAATATTTATTTGTCAACTCTGTCACAATTTATAGAGGCACATAAGCACTTGACACACATGTGAAGATGACAAATTAATTTCTTTGTGTCAATCAATTTTGCGGCACTGCGTGTACACATTATATATGTGTATATATAATTACCCTAAATCCCCGTGCATATGGGCGAATACATCGTGACAGTTCACACGTGCATCATCCTACAATTTGCAAATCATGACCATGTTCGATTGCACACCTATTTCACAGTCCAGCAGGATTATCCGTAAAATCGAATCTCCATGTGAGAAGCGCTGCCAACCCAATTCTCTGTCCACTATCAACCTCAAACATTTACTTAGTACGAAAGATGTACACCTACGGTGATCACCACAATCCTCGCTAGGCGCACATACTGCTTCATCATCACCCTATTTGTCGGACACTGACGATGACAAATAGTCCTGCGGTCTGTCAACTTAATGTTTTTTCCATTTAATCATTTACAACTGTCGAATACACATCATTTAATCATTATATAAGTCGATAAAAAATTTACTTTCATCATTAGTCTATCTGAAATTAATTGAATTTCGTATACAGCGTAGGCTGTAAATAATTGAGGAAGGAGGAATAAACATAAACTTTATCAAGTTAAGAATTTTTTACACCTGTCTCTTAGTGTGACACCGACTATTTTTGTATTTCGTGTCTCGTATCAAAAAATCATAGTTTATCATGTTTGCATCGAGCCATTTTTTTAGAATCTCCATAGAATATGATAAACTATGTTTTCTTGATACGAGACCTGAAAAATAAAAAATAGTCCATTTTTTTGGGCCACCCTACTGTCTTTAAATACCAGAAAAAAATTTCAATTAAAAAGGAATTTTAAATATTAAAGAATTTATAGTTGATCATTTTTTTTTAATAAATATTTTACTTGTGAATTTTGACTGTACCGTTAAATAGTTTAAATAGAATGAAAAAAAAAATTCAAGAACTCTTTTTATAAAGTGGTTGAGTCATAATAAAAAGACGAGTAATCTTCGGCCGGGAAATTTTAAATCTATTGAAATTTCAAGCAAGTTACTCATCGTGAATCACTGTGGCATGAAATAATTTATTTCTCGAGTTTGGAATATATTCAACCTGCTCCTTAATTGCTGTTTGCTTCGGCTGCAGCTCAAGTACTCTACCGACAAAGTTCCCTCGACAGACGCAGATATAAATTAATGCGTCGAATATAGTCCAGAAGAGTATTCGTGAAATGGTTTTGTGTAAAATCGCGAGGAAATGAATGAAAAAAATTAAGTAAAAAAAGAAGTACTAAAATGTTTATTAATTCTGACTCTCAAGATGTCGAAAAAAAATCCATTGAATAAACTATATACTTCCCTTTCGCCATAATGTACATTAGCGTGTTTAAAACTGAAAGAGCGTATCTGAAAAAATATAAGATTACTTTACTGGCTGTATCTTGATGAGGATGTGAGATAGACAAATTTCATCATAAACCTTTTTTGTACGTAATAAAATTTTCTTTGAAAAAGATCTCTTGATAAAAATTCGTATCTTTACTAGTTTAGAAGATATTTTGATTTAGAACAGCATGATAATTTTTTATGTATGCACTTTCGACTTTAGACACGTGAAAAAAATTTCATTAATATTTTATCAAAGGCTTTTGAACTAGCATTTTTGTTTCTAAAAATTCCTGCTATTTTTAACCATGACCTCTAGTTGGTCTTTATTTAACGGTTTCCTAAGAAAAAGTGACGGAAGTTAAACAGAAATACCATTCATACTTCCACTTTGCTTAGAAACTCGAATTATTTGCCTTTGGCAACTGAGTAAATTCAGTTTACATTATTTCACTTATAATACTCCATGATATTACGTGAAAAAAAAATTTCTTATCATTAAATTCAGTAAAATAATTCATAAATACTTTCAAAAATATACCTCCATCGATTTAATTTTTCAAACACGAAAAAAAGCATTAAAATCCAACAGTTTTGCGAACATTAATTGAAATAAAAACTTGGAAAACTTGTTTTTAAAAAGTTAAAATAATGTGATGAATATTATAAGAAATTTTCAATTTATTCCAAATTGAATATTGATTAGTATTCTTGAATTAATGCATCGATATATATACCCACACTTCCGCGTGGTCCACGATGGAAAGGGTGAATGTATAATCAGAGAAACCGGAAGGCCCAGATCAAACCGAAAGAGAGAAAGAGAACCATTACCTCACTGTATTATATAGGCTCTCTCTTTCGGTATATATATTTCAAAGATCCGATCGATAAACATTTCGTTGGAAATTCCACACTCTGAACATTAAATCAACCTTAAATTACTATAAGGGAGACTGGACGCAATTGAAACACAGTGCCAGTTGAAACAGTGACGTTTAAAAATCACTAAATAATTATATATTAAATTTTGATAAATATTCATGTGAAGAATAACACAACAATGCATCAACACAAATTTCTTTGTAATAACTAGTATAGAACAGTTGGAATAAAATATTTCCTGATGTTTTACGGTATTGAAAGTAACTGTTTTCTTTTTTTTATTTATTTACGCTTATTATTAATTACGTATGAATTTAATTGAAATACTAAATTAAACAATAGTTTATGAGCTTTAAAAAATAACAACAAAAATAAATTAAATAAATAAACATTATCTCTAAAGCATAAAAAACGAAAAATGTCCGTATTTTTTTATGAAAATAAAAAAATAGTCTGTCTATTCAAAATCCACAGAAATTTTTCAATTTATTAATGCAATAATGAATGTTTTTTATTGACAAATAAGTGTTTACGAATAAGAAAAATAATTTATTGAAAATAATTAATCCACATTAAAAACTTTTTTTTAATTTTAAACTGAGCGGAAAAAAAGTTTTTCCCTCTTTGTTGCCATGGCCCATGAATAATTATAAAATAATTATTTCATTCCTCGCATAAAACTTGATATTTTTTCCAACTTCAAGGAAACAGCGTATACTTTTTTAAATTAAATGCAGAAGATTTGTATACATTACCGTTCAAAAACACTTAAATTAATTTTCCAATTTTTTTTTAATTAAAAATTTTATTAGTATTATAGAAATTGTGAGGTAAAAAAATTATTTACTGATGTATATTTTATTTGTGAAATCAATTGCATAAAAACTTGAAATGCAATTGAAAAGCTTTCAACAGACTCTAATACTCTGAGAGCAAAAATATTTCCGTGTCAAATCGAAACCGCAAGCGCATTAACGCCAACCGTATATATAGCTACTTCAGATAAGTTGTCACGTAAATAAACGTAAACGAGACATTATCGGAATTGTAGCGTGTATGCTAGCAGTGGTACAGCCAGAGATTTCGGCATCCGAAATACCGGATTCCATGTGTTGGCTGTTGCACATATATGCTACCAAACCCTACATGCCGATAAAGATATACAGCATACGTGTGGAAAGCCATATGGAGAGGAGTTAACGTAAATCATAAATAATCCATTCAAAATTTGATTCAAATTTATTTTAAGTTATAAACCTCTATATTTTTTCGACAGAATTTAATTTTTAAAAAAATATAGAATTTCTAAAAATGTTTAATAAAGCATTTAAAATTATACAAATATTTTTTAAGCAAGATTAACATAAAATATAACATAATCATCTTTAGATATTAGATAAATACCATGAATAAATATTTCCAGTTATTCTCAACATTTGTCAACCATAAAAACATTGTAAAACATGTTTTTGCTGTTTTAAATCGAAATATCTTTGAAATTACTGAAGATAAAAATTTTTATTAAGAGATCTTCTTTTTTAGAAAATTTTATAAGCTACAAAAAAGGTTCTTAGCAATATTCGTCTAACCCGCGTCCTTATCAAGATATTATCAAATAAAAAAGGTCTCAACTTTTCTCAGACAAACTAGCGTCTACATAAATTTCTCCTGCCGTTTTAAACCGAAATATCTTTAAAGCTATTGAAGATAAAAAATTTCCTTAAGAAACCTTTTTTGTAGAAAATTTTATTAGCTATAAAAAAGGTCCTTATAAAAATTTGTCTAACTCGAATAATTATCGAGATATTAGCAAGTTAAATATTCTCAACTTTTCGACGATTATAGTGCTTTTAGTTTTAGACACAAAATATTGCCCAAAAATGTAGAAATTATCAAAATCTATTCAGAATTTTTTACCCTAAATTGTTCCATGCATCCTACAGATTTATGCCCGAACGATATTGAAAAATTTTCTTTTGAAATAGTTTTTTTTTTAAATATAGTATTTATATACTTACATCTGACCGAGTTATCCGGACAAATGGACATTGACGAATCCTTTAATAGCTATAGATCTGCAAAATTTCACACCAACCATATATATCTCAAGGACATAAATAAAAAATGTATTTATACACATCAGGGCAGTGTCTTTCGACGTCACAAAAGCTATATAATTTTTTTATCACTCCATTTTCACCCAACATGCATACAATCTCCAAGTTATAAATAACATATTCTCTATCATTAATCTTCATCCAAGACCAAGGAATAATCCGAAAAGCTGCATCCAAG
The DNA here is from genome assembly GCA_002156465.1 of Macrocentrus cingulum. Lineage (NCBI taxonomy): Eukaryota > Metazoa > Arthropoda > Insecta > Hymenoptera > Braconidae > Macrocentrus > Macrocentrus cingulum. Next base: position 31,905 of record MVJL01002311.1, on the reverse strand, counting down.
GGGAGCTTTAGTGGACACCCACGTAACTTATCCGGATATCCCGTTCAGGAACCGGATGAAACCCCGCCACACACACTCGCTATCAGACAGAAAATCGAGAGGAAAAGAATTCTCCTGGGCAATGATTGCGCTGTCCTTTGAGTGATGAATTTCCTTTTGGATTAACAAGCCAAGTTCCCTCGTCGGTACAATGCAATAAAATTTATGCCTTCATTCTTCACAGTTATAGAGCAGTTCATTTATATTTAATGCATACAGATGAATTTGGTAGTTGATGAACTGATATCTTACATGTTAAACAATGTACATTTACAGTTAAATCATGGTGAATCGATTTATTGAAAAGACAACTTGCGATAATAGTGAGAAATATTTTATTTTTTACAGTAAGAGCTATTTTTTAATTATTAAGGTTAATTTGTTTCGTTTCAATGATTTAAAACTGTATTTTTGATTGATTTTATGAATTGTGAGGAGAAATCAGCTGCTATTAATAAATTTTTTTCGCTGCGTAACGTTAATTAAAGTGTCACACTAATGACTTTTGTTTCTGACTGTGTGTTTGCAGAGCTGGAGAAGCGGCCGCAGCCGCAGCTGCCTCGGAGCTCTGAGGAGCTGGAGGATTTGCACAAGCTGCTGCACTTCCCCGAGGAGGTGGCTCTCAGACTGTCGGAGAGTGAATATCAACTGTTCTACCAAGTTCAGCCGTGCGAATATTTGAGACACGTTGCACAGGATCTGCCATCATACAATAGATCACCAGGCAGATCATCAACATCACCAAATCAGCAGCAGTCCGGAGAGTTGCCCAGCATCACCAACAGCTCTACACAGACAGAGGAGGACCCAGTGTGCCTCGGTGGCACTACTTCACACTCTGTGCAGATCCTCATCAACCGCTTTAATGAGGTACTCACTAAAATCCCCACATTTCTCTCGCCCAGCTCCCTTTCTTGTGTCTGCACTTGAGCCTGACCTCAAATTCTCGCGCTCTAGTCACTCTTTTGTCGTTTTTTTTTTTTTTACAAATCACGCTAGCTCCTCTCTGCCTTATAGTTAATGCGTGCTTTATTTTGGATATGAACTATTAAATGACCCAGACATTGGGGAATAGCTGCTCTTTGATATGAGGTGCTTTGCTGCGTCAAGTTAATCTCAGTTAGACGATTTCAAGTTGGATTACAACTGCTTCAGATGAATTCCCCAACGTTATTCAACATCACTTCATTCGATTAGAGTGCTTTGTAGAACAATCGACGACTCAAAGATGCTTAATGAAGTTTTACTCTAGAGTATTTCTTCTATTTTGCTCGCTAACCAGTTCTATTGAAATTCCCCCTATTCGTTTTTCAATTAAAATCTCGAGTTCCAGGTCTTTTATATGATAGAAGACAACATGAGCTTCTATATAAGTCGACAAAGCTTTTATTTAGAGGTTTAATCCAGTATTGGAATTTTCAAAAAAACATTTTTTTTTCTTTTGCATTTTCGGAATGTAGGTACATGTCTAAAAAAATGAGTTAAAATGTTTTTTTTTTTTCAATTGCGCTAACTGCAATTAAATTGTTATTTAATTGTTGTCAGGTTTATTTCAATTGTTATTTAATATTTTGTTTATTTTTTTGTGCTGATCAACGAGCTTTTACTGTCATTTGATAATTCAGTGAAACTGTATTCTGTAATCTATTGTAGTACAATTTCTTAAGTTTTTATCCCTAATAGTATATTGTGTGGAAAGTGCGCAAAGGCGGCAATTTTTTGACAGCGTGCAAGGTTGCCACGAACCAGGACTACATTCGTAGGGTGAGTTTGAGGGTTGTGCACGAAAGTGGCTCAAAAGTGAAATAAAACCGAGCTTTATAAGCATGTGCTGTGAAAAATACCTTTTCAGACAAAATTCATTAAAAAAAACGTCTTTTTCAACCTTGCAACCAAATTCTGGATAAAAATTTTTGTTTTAAATTTGACACAGTGTATATAATTAGACAATTGGTTGAAAAGTTTATTTTTTTTAATGTTTCAGGTGAGCTCATGGGTAACACACACAATCACGAGTGGCGCGACGATCGAGGAGCGTCAAGCACTTCTATCCTGTCTCTTGCGAGTGGCTCAAACCTGCTGGAACACCGGCAACTTTAACTCGGCAATGGAGATCATCGCTGGTCTCAAGTAAGTTGGATATTAATTCACAGAGGCCACGTCGGATGACACGGCACGCTGGTTAGCGGGATAAAATGATAAGCGTGACAGAGTCCCCTGCGGGCGCTTTTCCAGCCACTGCGAAACTTTGAAATGCCTGCGTGGAACTTGAGCTAAGACGCATCTCTGTGATGAGTTATCTCGCATTATAACTGCTCGTTTACCTCCCTTGCTCGTTTGCAAACTGTCCGGAGGTAGTGCAGTATTTCGAGACCACGGCGCGGCTGGGTCAAACTCTGTTGTTGACTCTTGGTATCCAGGACACTGTGTAGTTCAATGATAACAAGTCAATATTCCAGAAACAATCCAGACATTCTCAAATGATGTTTTCAAAAATTTGAAAAGTGAAATCACTCCACTCAAGCCAAAAGGGCGTATATAAAAAATTATTATGCTGTTTCAAATGAAAATATCTAGAAAACTAGTAAATATAAAAATATTTTTCAAGAGACCTTTTTTGTAGGAAATTTCATTAGCTACAAAAAAGGTTATTAACAATTCTTCTTTAACTTGCATCCTTATCAAGATATTCGCAAGTAAAAAGCTCTCAATTTTTTAAAATATGCTCTTTTGGTTTTATACACGCGAATTATTGAATTAAATGCTTAATATTAATAGGCATTGATAATGATGATATAATTTACTGTGTGGTAATCTGGAAATAATAGTAGGATGTTGAAATTTGTTGATTCAAGTCTCAGTAGAGTCATTAGCGTGCACATTTCAAAGATTACATTACTCAACTTTGTCTTCTCTCATTTCCTCTCTCATCTTCAAAGAGCAAAGATTTATTTGCGGGAAGAATAACGCGTCTACTGGATATCAGGGGAGAAAGATGTTCAAGTTAACGATAACAGCTGAAACAATGAAATCTGATGGCTGAAAATAGCACAGTCACATCAAAGTTAAGTAATATATTCAGGAATTTGTGTATGTAGAATAAAAAATTCTTTCCGACAAAAAGTCATTTATTTACGTGAACAAAGTGGGCAAATATGCCAAGCCCAAGTGATTGCTAGACAGCGAAAATTCAAGTCTGAAGGCGTGAATAAAATTTTTTCTTCCTACGAGACTTATATACATAAACGCGCATGAGGGTTGGGTTAGTTCGTTCAGACTGAGGTAGTTTAACTCCGTTGAGATTAAATGGAAATTACCAGAGACTTTCCACTTTATGGTGAGATCTTTGACCGTGCACAAGACTAGAAGATAAAAAAAAATCTGCAATTGGGATTGTCTGACTTACAATTGATAGTCTATTTTCGATTTTCACGAAAGTTCATTGAGGAAATTTAATTCTCGATGATTTTGATGCAAAAACCACTTGATTTGCATCGAATTTCACGAGTTTCACACCGTTTGTACCTAGAAATTAATTTATTTTTAACTTTAAATCACGAAATTGACGGTTTTTTTTTTTTATAAAAACAGCGGATTTTATTTAGAAATATTTTTCAATGTTATGCGGGAATTTGCAAAATGGAAGAACTGTCAGTTTGCGTGAGAAAATCCGATGAACCGAGCTTTATCGATAATTGCGTAATTGCTTTTTGATATCTCTGACGTATTGATATCAGTAAAAAATCAATACTTTCGACGTTTCCACGTCGGCCAGTTCTTCCTGGGCTTTCGGAGAGTACAGACGTGTCAGGGCGCACAGTGAGTTTTGATTTTTTTTTTTACATGAAGCTTAGGGTGTGCTCTACACTCACCTAGTCCATTTTTGCTGATAATTTTAGTTAAAATATAGCACTCGATAAATTTTGATTGATATTTTTTTTCTATTCAGAGCATTTAAATTTTCTTTTTAAAAAAGTTTTATAAGTTATATTTTTTATTTAGTTATGTTCAACGATTTATTTGCATTTTTGCGACTGTCCAAAATTTTTTTTTTTACTTAGTCCCGATTTAACAAATTATCTTGTAAAAATTAATTATTAACTTAATATAAAAATCACCAAAAAAGGGGTGCTTTATGATTTAATCATTTAAATTTTCATATACGCAATTTACATTGAAAGATGTAATTGTTTCTATAAATCAATTTCAGTGTAATTAGTTAAAATACATAAAAATCTTAAACGTCAGCTGAAAAAACACTGAATCCATGATTTAAATATATTTTGCATTGAAAAACTTACGCCATATCTCGAAATCTTTTCGTTTTTTCGATTTTTTTTTGCCTCAAAGTCTCAATCGCTTAGAAGGAACTTGATTATGAATTTTTCATGAATTTTTTCATAACCGACAATCTAAAAATAAAAACATATTATCAAGCTTTTCTCATCATTAGTATACAATTATCATACTATGAATATTCCTTAGATAAATATTCTTATTTAGAATCTAAATTTTTTAATTTTTTTTTATGCCATTTTGCATAAAATTACTTCATGATGGTATCCATAATTTAAAAAACTATTAGAGATAAAATTAATCAAAATACTGAGGATTTATTGAAGAGAACCACTCTCTGCGGTCATATAATACTCTCAATCCTAATTACTCACAAGTTTATACGTTGAAATCTCTCGAATTACCTAAACCTGAGGATATTGAACCGAAGGTGTCAAATTCCAGTCTTCAACTTGGCACATAACTCTAATCCAATTTGTGCAGAAAATGTTTAAATTTTAAACTTTCTATTTAACTCTGCACTTCACCATCGATTTTTTCAGTGATAAAAATTTAATTATCAACGTTTTAGCGATTTTTGTGTAAAAAAAAACATACAATTTTAACGATTAAAATTTTTTACTGCGATAAAAAGCTATAAATTATGCATTTATTCTTCTTATTTATTTTTTATATTTTTCAAAATTTTAATTATTATCAAACTGGAAAAGAGGTCAGTAGAGAAATTTAAAAAAATTGAAAATAAGAGATGAATTTTTATTTTTGATATTAATTAAAATCTGCAAAAGCATGCATTTTACTATAGTTTCATTAAATTCTTCCTTGTTCTATTGTTGTACACCGAGTGACATTTCTTTTCTTCATTTCACCACGACAATTTCGTCCAATTGCAATCTAAGGCTGCATTATTAAACCGTTGGAGGACAGCCCATGCGATTCGTCTCTAGATGCAACACAGATGCTGTCTCAAGCAACACTCGGATGGTGTGGGCGCGTTGTTTGTCAGCATCTGTTTCTAGATATATTTCTTCGTCCATTAGTTGGCGAACTGGTGTCCAGCACGTTCATAAAGTTTTACGAGTTGCTACAATTTCCGTGTGCAATCCAGACATTCCAAATCGTTTGTCTCGCTTTCAAGCCGCTTAAGATGAGCACATTGCACAAAACAACGACCTTGATCGTTCAAACTCGCTTGGTGATTTCATGGAATTTCACACACCAATACAGTACGAAACCACATGCTATACCACAGTTATTCTTTTTATCTACACTACAAATTCTTCAACTGAAAAAAATCATAACTGTAGAAAAAAAAGGTAAGGCATTTTTTCAGGGATAAAAAAATTTTGCAAGTTTTTTTTATAGCTAGTCGTGAAGCAACGAGTGCGATTTCCTGTTTCACTTTTGTTCCGCCCAAGAGTGTCATACACTTCCTCACTGTAACAATCGCAGGGAGGACGTATCTAAAACGAGCGAGTATAAAATTTTACTTTTTGCATGTGTGTATGTGTTGAGAAATCTGGGAATTTGTGGGATATATACTGTACAGATGTTTGCATACAGAGTTGGATATTATTGGCATGTACTATGGAAATTCAGCTTCTCGATTTTCTAGTACACATACGAGTTCATATGTTTATATATATCGCTCCTTGCTCCTTTCCACGACTGCCAAGGGGTGTACAATATGAGGTGCATTCTAGACTTTGCTTACACTCGCCTCCGTCGAACATGTCACGCGTTCCACCGGAAATGAGAATTCAACTGACCTAGAATTGGCTCTGCAGCTTTCGGCGTGAATTAATCGATCTAGGTGATGACTTGATGAGTATGGGTTCATTATAGAAATTTATTTCGATATTTAATCAGCCGTCAGTCTCGTAATGACATTTTAATGGTGGTAAATGGGAGAATTTTAGACAATTTTTAGATGAAATTTAGTAAATTTACGTCCATTTGAAATAATTAATGCGTGGATAATTTGTGTCATTCACTCAAGTAGCACAATGACTCAACCAATTACGAGGGGTTAATTCTACCCCGATAAATATATAGTCTAGTATTTCTCATGCATGTCAAATATTTTTCAAAGCAGAAAAATTCTTTAAAAAAATTATTTTTCAGCAATTAAACTACTGATAAATATAAATTATTTAATTAAATTTATTTTTTCTCATTAAAAAATATTTATTTGATCGTTTATATTGAGTGAAAAAAAAATTTTCTGGGTAATTAAATTTTATTTTCATTTCAGGTCAAATAAGTTGAAGCCTTTCTGGCAAAGTTTAAGTGAACCTCTACCAGTTCTGGAGTATCTCTCATCGGCCCTCTTGTCTTCCGAGTATGAACGAGCATTGGCACGCGCCCTGGCAATGCCTGAATGTCCAGTCGTGCCCTTTTTCGGGGCCTTTTTGCGCGAGCTGCGCGAAGTCCTCGCCTCCGTCACCAAGGTAAACATTTATTTTACATTTAAAAAATATCTTACTCAACCATTTCAACCATTTTTGAAAATTATCCAAATTCGTGAGTGAGCTCTAAAAATGTTTGCATCGAATTGATTTCTTGGGAGAGCTCTTAAAACAAGATAAACTACTTTCCAATACGGGACCCAAAAAAAATAGTCAGGTTTTTAAGACCATAAAAACTATTTAAGACCGTTTTCCTTGGCAAAACAATTTTTTTACGACAAAATAATACAGCACAGGCATGCAACCTCACTGATGATTTTTTCCAGACCCTATACGACCTCAAATTTATAGGTTCATCCTAATATCTGGTTATATGTATGGATATATGTGTGGGATAAGCTAGTTTAACAATTGGGATCGTCGTCCTAAGTGTCAGTCACCTCGACAGAATTTTTTTTATTTTTTTCACCGCTCTGGATTGCACCAATTTCCCCTGGGAAAAGTGCTAGGCTATATAGATGTCCAGAAGAATTTCCTCAAGAACGGTCACAGCGATTTTTCGATGGCATGGGTTAGGTCAACGGAATGCAAATGACCAGAATACTGAGGATAAGATGAGATATATTAGAATTCAAGTGGAGGACGTGCTTATTCTCTGACAGAGGGTGAACACTTTTCAGACAGTGGTCAATTTGAGGTTTAGAAATAAATCCACCAACAGATTCATAACAGAGTCCCACAAAAATATCATTTATCTTACATCAACTTTCTTTCACCACAAATATCCACAATTTAATCAATAAAAAATTGTTACTACCGTTAAAAACCCATGTTATGAACGTGTAATTTTGATTTCAGAAGATACTAAATAAGTACTAAAGATACCAGTTATCACAATCCGGTATTTTATTATTTTTTTTTTACGTTCGCGCTTCTACATCGTTGAACAATTTTATGACCTCGATTTCCGCCCACATAAGTACTATAATATAATCAAGAAAAAAAGGACTATTAAAAATAATTTAAAAATTCATCTATAGACAAAAAGATGATGAAGTCAGGGGTTTCTATCGGCCTCCAGCAGTTAAAAAGGTTGTAGGCCGGCGGAAACTACTTGCCGTCATTGTCAACACTCAACAGAAATCCTCGATAAACACTTAAAAAAAAAATTACTCCAACGAATTAATGAATAAATAAATTTTATACTCTTACAAAAATTAATTCCCCAACTTGAAATAAATTTTAATTCTTTTAAATGACCATTTTTATCAGGAATTTATTTCAAATTCACCATATAAATCATGTCACAGTTTGTTCTATACAATTCACATCAATTATTCTAATCAATACTCAATTAAAAAAATAATTAAAAAAATAATTAGGTTTACTGTGTCTAATTAACAGCATGAGACCGCCATTGCGCTGATGATAAAATCTTATAAACTAGTCTGCAGCGTGTAATAGCACAGGATGATCAATTGTATCGAGTTTTCATCATGGTTTAGTGGACTTATTGAATGAACAATAACGATTAAGGATCATTGTTAATGCAGAGAATAATTAATCGCCATTATGATTGTGCAATGACCGCAAAATCAGTCTTATACAATCAGCAGGCCATTGTATTAACAAAAATTTCGATGTGAAATTAATGTAAATTTTTTGTTGTTGCTAATTTGTGTGGATAATCAGCATCCACCAGCAGAGAACAGGGAGAAGAAGACTCGACGCAGTAGCAGTAAGGAGGGCCCACCCCTCGAACACGTGCCTTCACCCTCGCCAGGTGCGAGGGCCAGTGTTGAGAGTAATGCGGACACGCCCTCGGGTTGGAGCTCGTCGAGGAGCAGTGGATATGAAGGCAAAGTCGCTGAGAGCCCATACGACACGTCGGCGGTCCTCGACAAGGTCGCCTTGTTCCATCACCATCGTCATGCTCGCGGGCGCGATGCCACCACTGGCTCGCTCCATCGCACCCTGAGCGTTCACACGACGGCCCTCGAGCAGCCCTACACCGCAGAGGAGTGCGACGAGAATGACTATCACCTCGACCTCGATTCCTACAAGCCGGTTCAACCCCTCTCCGCTGATCATGGTGTCGCGCTTTTTCCCGTCGCCGCGCCCAATCATGGAATGGATCTCCATCTGCTGCAGGTATCCAACTTTTCCTAAATTTTATTTAATAATAATCCCGAGATTAAAACGCGTATTTTGTAATTTTTCCAAATCCAAAAACCTCGTCAAACTATTAATTAACTGGTATCAACTGGAATAACAAATTTATTATATATTTAAAGTTACAAAGAGTTGAATAATTGAACGATAGAAATTTTGTTAGCTAATTAGTGTGGAGCGTGTAACGTTAACTAAATTACAATAATGACTATATCGATTAGTCTAACCAACACTCAAACGGGTGCTTTCATAAAACATTGTGAAAATTCAATTAAAATTATTATTGTCGGAAAAACCTTTGTCAGGAAAAAAAATTGAAGTTTATTTAATTATAAACTCGTGAAAGAAATTCAAAAATGCCAGTTAGAGTTTTTTTTTTCAAAATTAAAAATACTTTTTAAAATATAAAAAAAAATGGTAGAAATTTGTCATTTTTTACTAATAATTCATTTTTCAATTAAGTTTCAAGACCATATTACTTTTTTTGTAACAGTGAAAGCACTATCAATAAATTTTTTTACTTTTATTTCAAATCAAAATTCCGTTTCATGAAAGAAAAATCGATTCATAAAAAGTATATTTCAAAAATTCCATCCAAAGATTTAAACAAAAAAAAAAACAAATATACTAAGTAGTAGAGTTACATAAAAATTATTTCATAAAAATATAATAATTACAGAATATATAAGTAATAACGAGAAAAATATCACGACATGATAATTAACATTTTTCTATTATCACATAATTAATTAAAAAACTCATTTGAATTAACAAAACCAATTATCATATTGTATATTCAAATAGACGGACATTAGGGACAATGAAGCCTTCAACCACAATCACTGTCATTAGGCATCACAATTTTCCGATGACCTACCTAGCAGACCATCAACGTGTCCAATAACATCACGGATTCAAGATGATTACCTTGAATATATTCTCTCGATAATATCCTGTAATTCCCGACAATCTGCTGACTCCAGAGTCGATCAGCAATAGGACTGAAAAGCAAAAAATCGAACAAAAAGTAGTCGTGATTGGTATTCGAGGCATGGGGTGAGGTGGAAAATAACGATCGAAGGAGAGATGCCCCCCTTCGGGTGGATCTACACCCTGCAAACGACTCAAGCATTTATATCATCAACACTCGCGTGACATCTGGCCATTACTGACCTGCACTGCCTTCCAACTCGAGTACACCCGCTTTAATAATAAATTACAGCGAAATTAATTAACTAAAAGTCCGAGTAACGTTAAGCATGCAGAATTACCTTGACATATCAGAAGCAACTGGAAATTTCACAGAACATTTATGCTGATTGTTGGCAGGTTCTTCATCACGGTACAACGCTGGTTCACTGGGACTGCGAGGGAGCTGGTGGATCCAGAACAGCGCTAGTTTACGCGCGGGTAGATCGTGCCTGCGGCACATTTGTATGGGAAAAGCCGTCGTGGAGCCCGCTAAAGACTTCTGGCTTTGGCGCAGTCTCCACCGAGTTCACTCTGACAGTAAACCCGGAGGAAAACGTGTCTCCAATGCTGCTGTCAAAATACACGTCGCCGCAGGCGGACTGTGCATCAGTCAGCCTCGAAGAGGGCTACCTCGATCTCAGCTCAGTCAAGGAAATCACTATCGGCTGCTGCGACAAAGACAGGGAGACAGAGTTACGTGGCATCTGCAAGAGATATGGCCTTCCGGGTTCTGACTCCTGTATCGGCCTCATGTATGGCTCCAATGTGTCCGACAATCGAATCATCTTTCTCCTCGGTCCTCCTACCCTTAGCAAGTCAGTATAAAAATAGAAGATCAAACAAAAAGCATGCAAGTACCTTAAAGCCGGCTGTTTTTGTTCTATTTATTATCTTTCAATGAGAGACTTTTATAAAAATCAATTCGGTAGCATCTTGTTTAAAAACAATAATATTCATGTTCATCAGTCGGACGTGCCAATTTGCCCCGTACACAGGGCGAATTGACTCAAGCGGTTATATCAGAGAATCGTTGTATCAGGCTAATTTCATGAAAGGGCTCTTTGAAAAACATGATTTTTTATACGAGGCCCAAAAAAAAAGTAGTCGGTTTTTGGGCCACTCTAAAGTACCCTTTATCGTGCATACAAATTTTATCTTTTGACCTCGTAAAAACTTGAAAATTTCTAGACTGTGGTACATGGGACTCTGCTGGATTCTCCGAGGCCTGAAGCGTCAACAGCAACTCACGGACAGGCGATCAAAGTGGTTGAAGGAGAAATATCTTCAGCTGTTCTATGAAGAGGGTTGCGTCGAACCCACAACAGCCGATGCAATCCGTGTATTTGGTGGACGAGACTGGTCTATGACTGATAGTATCGGCACCCTGTCGCCCACCAACAGTGCCAATCTTCGACGACGAAACCCCAAGGGCAAGAAAACCAAGTCCATCGGCAATATTCATGCCTTGACTAAGGTTAGAAAAAAAGTTTTCACGTCTTGTCTCTTTTTCAAGCCAGAGAAAACCCTGCAAGTTAATTATTGTGCCGCCCTTTAGCAGGATCTAAGTTCAAAACAGTACGACTTATCGTCCTCGGACGGTGGACTTACGTCAACTCCGTTGCGTCACATAACAGGCAGTCGCGAGTCACTAACAAGGGTCATTCCGGCATCACCGAGGTCAGCCAGAGATCGAGTTCCACCTCGAAGTCCTCCGGGTTCGGCTGAGAGAATGGTCTCATCAAATTTACCGTACTCCAGTTTACAGAGGTAATTTTTGATTTTTACATCAGGTAATTAGAAAAAATCAGAATTTATTTAACAGGTAAAATATTTCTCAAAGTAATGCTGTCGAGTTTTTTATTTTTTTATCGATTTTTTTACGTTTGTCGCACTTAAAGGTCAAAAACGCCAATTTCATTTAATTAAAAAAAAATTCTTAAACTTCATGATTAAATTAAATAAATTTATTTACAACAATAAAAAAAATTTGAAAGCTCTATCAAACGTTCGAATTACACGAGACAATTTTTTTTTGTTATTGCGGGAAAGTTGTCTACTAAATTGAATGTGTTCTAACCCAAACAGATTTGAGGATTTTATCTGGGATGTATATGTCGCTACCGCAATAATACTCAGAGAGGTTGACGATAGTTTTCCGTTATATACAGTTAGCAAGTTGTCATGAATTTAAGAGTATTTGCCTCTTGCTTGTGCGCGCTTGCACACTTTGAGTTCGTGCCAATGGTCGTAGTAAAACTAGCGAGACGCGAAGTAGCTCAAAACAAACTTTGTTTTCAAAAGCGTCACGACAGTTTATTGGCCTTGGTCGTGTAATTACTAACGTAAAAACTTTGACCGCAAAACAATCTGTAAAGTTTCTTGGTCACTGGTGAATCAAGCACGAGATATCCCACTTGGGAGTCCAGTTAATCGAGTTAAACGCGTAGGTAAGTATACCACCTGGTTTTCAGAAGTTTCCAGACACAAAAGCGCCCCAGCTGTTGTTCCTTTTTCATTTTTATTCTCTGCCGTGTGTTCCTTTTGTCTGTAAGTCACTTTTATTCTTTACAGCCTGCTCTGTGTGACGAGAGACAAGGAGAAAAATGGCTCTAGCCCCGCTCCCGGAGTGCTGGAAGCGCCTTGGCATGTGAAAGCTCGTGCCACTTCCATCATGTATGAGACTCAGTTAAACTTCGTCGAGTTCGTAGCACTCTTCAGGTCTTTTAGCTTGAGAGCACGGAAGGATCTTCGTGATTTGTTTGGTCAGTTGGCCATTACCTGTCGTAGTCAGAGCGATGGCTCTTTGAGGGACTTTAATGTACGACCGTCAGCCATGCTCAGACAAGCCAGCGATGCAACACCACAACGAATTGGTTCGAGCACATTTTACATACAATATTTAATACTCTATCAACTACTCTATCTAAAATTTAAATTTTTTGACAAAATGACACCTATTTAAACACATCGTTTGAATTTTCGACAAAAATTATCGTGAAAAATTGTTTTAAAAAATAGAAATAATTATCCTAATTCCTTAGATTAATACCTGATATGGCCGAAAACGTTGTGTTAAAATTTCAACTCGATCGGTTGACTCGTTCGTACGAATATTTTCTAAAATATTTGCCGGATTGACATTTCAAAAATGAAAAATGAAAAGAAATGATTTTTTAAAAATTTCAACTGGATATAACCCTTTAAATAATATATCCCGTAAATTCCGCCACTAGGAAGAAAATTAGGCCCTGTTTTAATTCAATATTGTTCGAATTCGAGTTGAAACCTTGTAATTTAATATTTACTTACTGGCATTTAAGTTGGATCAATAGGACACTGAGAATTAAATTCTCAACAATCTGAAATCGCTGACGGCTGTTGAAGAATAATTGGGTTATTTGCCTGCAGGTTTACTAACTCGAAACAACTCAATAGACTGTTACGAGTACAAAACTAGTGGAAACCTTCACAAGAAGCAAATATTCGACGCGATTGCGGCAGCGAGTATCGTCAACAATTGCTCAGGTGTTGACACATCCAAATCTCAAGTCATTACCTTGGCAACATTTACTAAATTCTTGGAGTCGCGTCAACAGGAGAAGCTCACGGAGGATCAAATTAAAGGACTTATCAAGGTATATTCTCAGCTAGATATTATCCCAAATACCCATTACAAGTTTTCCATGAACAGTGTAATAATTTAAATACTCACAAATTCAGAGACACGAGCCTGACCCAGCACTCAGGGTTCAGTGGTGTTTATCCTTCGAGGGATTTGCCAGGTACATGATGGATAAGGACAATTATGCTTTCCCAAACGAGTACGCCATCCCAACAGACATGGAAATGCAACAGCCTTTGTCTCAGTATTACATTGCAAGTTCACACAACACATATTTAACGGGTCACCAGCTCAAAGGAGAATCATCGGTCCAACTATATTCTCAAGTAAAATATAATACGTTTTTTCATTGTACCAATACTTAGATCCATTACTTTTCCGCTGCCACCGGCGATAATGTATTTTTTTCACCCAGTAAAATATTATCTCTATATTGGAACGGTGTGGATGGAAACATGAGAAGGAAAATGGCAAAAAAAAATAATAACTTGTCTTTGTGATGGTCTAGGTTCTTCTGACAGGATGTAGGTGTGTCGAGCTTGACTGCTGGGACGGAGACGATGGCTCTCCATTGATTTATCACGGTCACACATTCACGACGAAAATCCCCTTCAGATCGGTCGTCGAAGCTATTGACAGAAGTGCTTTCGTTACCTCACCCTACCCTGTTATCCTCTCCATAGAAAATCACTGCACTCAGGCTCAACAAGCGCGTATGGCCCAGATATTTCAGGTAAATTATTTTACATCTCATCAATCTAGTTGACCTTATATCACCATTTTTATTATACTGTTGTTACGTGCTTTTGAAAGACATCCGAATGCATAAATATCGCTAACGATGCATTCCGGATGTCCCCAAGGCCAAAAGCCTTGGTTTTCAAAATTGGTAATCAAGCAAACTCCGTTGTATTCATTGTAGAAGAATTTCACCTTCTTATAGATAAAAATTGTCAACTAAAAAGTTAATAAATAGCCGGGTTTTCACTTTAAACAAAATCCCAGCTTGATATCCCAGGGATTTATCGACACCCTAAAAATGGAGAAAATAATTAAGATATCCAACTATTTCAATAAAGAAATTTTTAAAAAAGTAACATTTTTTAAAAATCCTAACTGGATACAACCCCTTAAAAAATTTTTATGCACAAAATTCAAGTACATCCTGTCGATAAATATACTATCCAATAAATATTAATTGATCATTCGTACGCGATATTGCTTTATTTCAATAATCTCATTATATATACGCGTGATAAAATTCCATAATTATAAATTAATAATTAAAAAAATTAACTGCAGTCAGTATTTGGTGAGAAACTCGTGACAAAGTTCCTTTACGACTCTGACTTTGGAGAGGACCCACAACTGCCATCGCCGTCGCAACTGCGTCACAGAATCCTCATAAAGAATAAGAAGCTGGTGGTGGATCCGACGGCTCCACTCGTACACCCGCCTGTCACGCACCGAGGCAAGATGTTAATGTCCGATCGAGCATCGTCGATGAAGCAAATGCGGACTGATGTCAGCAGCACATCTGTTGTCGAGTATTTCAGCGAGGATGAAGACGACGAGGAGGACGACGACGAGGATGACAATGTCGATGGTAATCTAAATGAATCCTCTACACCTACAATATAAAATCGAATAAGCTTCCCCTACTATCTATACATCGCATTTATTTCCAGACAATTCCATTTCCAGTTACGAGAGGTACTTGGGCGGTAGTCAAATGCCGCACTCGCGATTCAAGTCGGATCCTGCAGTGGATGACAAGGTACAAAAGCAGAGCAGTCAAATTGCCAAGGAGCTGTCGGACCTGGTGATATATCTGCAGGCAATAAAATTCCGCGGTCTCACCACAGCACCAGGTGCGGTGCCCATACCAAAAGCGCGACACCAGAGTCACACTGGCACAGTGCAGAGACACAGTATAGCCGGAATAGGAACTGGTGGAATAGCCTCCTCATCCACTGGATCACCGCAATCACTCTCGACATCTGCATCTGTGGCCAGTGGTGGCAGCAATATCGACACATTTTTCCGCGGATCAAAAGGCATGCCTGCGTGCTTTCAGTGCTCATCGCTCAACGAGAGTGCAGCAAAAAAAATATGTCGAAAACAACCTTTGGGAGTAGTTTCACACGCTGAGACTCAACTGATTCGCACGTATCCGGCGGGAATGCGTATAGACTCGTCGAATTTTAATCCGGTAATATTCTGGGCATTCGGAATACAAATGGTGGCATTGAATTATCAAACTGACGACGCGGCCTTGCATTTAAACGCAGCCATGTTCGAGCAGAATGGCCAATGTGGCTATGTGAGAAAGCCATCAGTGATGTGGGACAAGGGCCACATGATGTATCGACGATTCAATCCGTGGGACAAGGAATTCGACGGGTTGCATTCAATTCACCTGACACTCTGCGTTGTTTCCGGCCAATATATCTCACCGACTAATCTCCTGGCAAGTACCTATGTTGAAATTGAACTAGTTGGAATTCCTATTGATTGTGCCAAGCACAAGACCAAAGTTGTGCAGAGTAATGCGCTCAATCCTATTTGGAATGAAAAATTTTGTTTTCAAGTAATGTTTCGAGATTTGGCATTTCTACGATTTGGCATCATTGAGGCCAACTCTCACCACTTGATTGCTCAACGAGTGCTGCCGCTAAAGTGCCTGAAACCGGGCTACCGGCATGTGCGCTTACGATCGGGAAAAAACAAACCTCTCGCCCTGTCAACACTCTTTGTATACTCGCGCATGGAGGAGGAGAGCCTGGATTATAACACGTGCTGCCGTGATCACAAGGAATCCAAGCGGCCAACATCGGGCAAGGTGCCTGAAAAACTCAACACTGTTGATCCCGGCTTGGGCGGAGTCACACTCAAGCGCCGAATGTTCTTTCTCATGGTTTACGACGTTATTCCCGACGAGCCGTACACTATTCTCAAGGTAACGCAGGAAAGCACGACGCAGGAGGTGATGCTGCAGGCTCTGCAGAAGGCCGGCATCTCTGCCGAGCATGTGGACGAGTATATTCTGGTGGAGGAAGTGTCCAGAGGCTGGGAGAAGAAGGACCGCGAGGAACTGCCAACTCAACGTGTGCTAGATTCTGCTGAGCGTCCGCTGCAGGCTCAAGCACTGTGGAAGGGTCAGGGTCGCTTCCTGCTGAAGCGCGTGGGCAATGATCCGAGCAGTCGAGCCTGGCTAGCGTCAATTCGAAGCACAGCCGGTCACTCGCTCAACGAACTGTCTGAACCCGATCCGTCAACGCACATTTGGGACGAGGCCGACACTTTCCTCGTGTGTATCTACAATGTATCGCCAGAAATCCCGTACGCAATTCTGCGCGTGCCTGTGAGCAGCTCGGCGCAAGATGTTCTGGCCCAGGCACTCGTCAAGGCCCGTCGCATGGAGGATCCGATGAAGTTTGCACTGGTGGAAGAGCTCGAGTGGGGTGGCGCTGGCGCCGTCGGCAGCGGTAATCGCCAGCTGCGTTTGCTCCGTGACGAGGAAAATGTCTACAGCACTCAGGCATATTGGAAAACACTCGGGAGATTTATTTTGCGCGAACGCGAACAGGCTATTCCGCGTAAACACCTGCTCCCAGCAACTTTGGACCGATTGAGCAAGGGCTTCTCGGTGGGCAGGTCAGTGTCTCTGCCGGGCTCCAGCAAGGAGAAGGTTCCGGTAGCCGAGGCTCTCTCCGATCCGACCTCGCGCGGCCTGCGCCATCGACTACTCATGCCCGGACGCAGGCGAGAGGTCCACTCGGACGGCGAAGAGTCCAGGGAATCGGACATCCTCAATGCCGCCCTCCACTTGAAGAAGGTGTCGTTGAGGAAGCTGAGAGTCTGGAAGTCTTAGTGGCAGTCACGGGCGACAACGCTCTCGCTCCTGTTTGCCCCGCGAAGAAACGACTGGTGAGTAAAGACACGACTGATTCTCGTGATGTTTACGATGGGCAAAGTGAGAGCGTTGTCGCTCGCTGACGTTTCTCTTCGTCGCACGGACGAGCACGGTGTTCACGGCTGGAGACACGCGAGAGGTCTCTGAGAGCGGGCTGAGACATTGACCTGGTCCATCGAGAAGTATACACTGCGCCGATTGAACATATGCATGACTAGCGAACTTGATCGTAGGATGGACTGACGTTGATGATTTACAGCAACATGTGCAGACACACACTGTTGTGTATACAATACTACATACAATAATACATCGACACTTTGGACGACGAAGTTTAGTAGTCTGATCAGTGTTCAGAACGAATCATGTCACACTCAACGCCTAAAATGTAGAAATGGTGTGTGTCGCAGCCAATAGAACACTTAACTGTACAAACAAATATGAAAATGAAACACACTATTTTTCTTACTCTAGTCACAAAAAATCAATTTTCTGATAGGATTCTTTAACTCTGATATTGTGTCAGTGAGTTTGAACAATAATTACTCATATATTAGTAGTTATAACTGAAATATTTCCATTTTCATGTACAACTGTATTGCCAAACTGATTAGGAATTTTTTTATTTATCAAAATATAAATTTTAGAGTATGATGCGTAGCAGCATCTGGGTAACAGATGCGCTTGAAAAGAAGAATATATATAAATTTTATCTAGTCCATCCTGACGATCGATGCGTCAATTAAACAATGTCATTCAGGATTTATTTCATCAGGTTTATTTGTTCGTTGGGCATTCCAATTCGCTGACTCTCCTTCTCTCTTTCTCTGTCTCTCATTTTGCATTGTACTTGAACGCTTGGAATGCCAAATAGTGGTGCATGGAAATCGCATAGTCTGCACGATTTTGTGAGCATCGATCGAGCTCAGTGAATATAATATATATGAGGTCAGACACGGATATACAGGGCTAATAGACCTCGAGAGCAATAAACTCTCCTCTCCCTCGCGCTCTTTTGCCTCCATCCTGGAATACTACATTCTTTTTCCTCCTACTATTTCACTATTCTCAATGTTTAATCGCTCTATTTCTAATTCCCCCATGGCCTGCCGCGCGTGTTTGCCAATGGTTTTTGTGAAATACGCTTTTATCAACAGTTGAATTTTCTTATTTTTGTACAACGAAAAAGAAAAAGTGAAAATGAATGAGAATCTCTGATTAATTATTAGTAATTAGTATTTAATACATTGAAATTAGCAGATCATTTAAATATAGAACGAAAAAAAATTCACTAAAATTCTTAAAAGTAACAATTGATTATTACTTTTTTTATAAACATGTGATAAAATATTAATTTAATATATTAGTTTATCCAGGATAAATTTTAAAACGTTTAATTTAGACAAAAAAATTTTTTCTCTACAATTTTCAATCATTTAATTCCAATAATATTTTGTTATATCGTGCATATTTGCCAAGGTATCAGCAAAAAACGAAAAAAAAAATCGCAAAATCTGCTAAATTTCCAAGAAGCACACCCCTCTTTAAAAATTAAACGAGAAAAAATTTATTTATAAACCTAATTCTACTGATTAATACATAATATATCATTTTTATGTATTTAAATATTTCACGTGAAATACTTGAATTATCTGCTAATCTCCGTGTGAAGTCGTAATAACTTAATTATTTTATTGATTATATTTTTAAAGCTGTATGACCCTTGGTCTAAGCTTCGACAAGTTTAATATTATTTTTCTTCACCATTTGCCATAATCACAATTAATTTCTTTTTCAAATATCGTCTTGGATTTATGTAAAAATTGGATCTAATTCAAAATGAAAAAAATGATCACGAGAAAATGAATTAATTACGATGAATATTAATATCGCGTATATCAAAAATATTAATCAGTCATATTTATCATCATTATAGCATGTATAGTCCAAAATTCATTTTTTCAGAATATACTAGTATATCAAAAGTCATTTTAAATAGGAGAATCTTTTTTTCTTATTTTTACTAAAAAAAAAAAAATCTTGGAAACTATCAAGACTTTTATTTCTTTTTTTTTTATCTCAGAAAACAATAATAACTTCTCTGAAAATCTAGTTGTCAAGCGGTCTGGATAGTTTTCTAGATATATTTCTAGTGAAAAAAAAAAAGAATTATTCTCCCTGGCGGTCTACCCAACAAAACAGACACGTGAAATATATTGTGGCAGGTTTCTTGCGGCAATTTAAAACATTTTAGCGTGAAATACATGACGCTGTTTTGTTTGCGAGAAAACCCGAATAAATTTCCGTACTGCAAGACCATAATTTCATACATACCTACTTCTCTTATAATCATAATTAATCAATCGGAGCGAACAAAAAAAAGTGAAATATAAAGTAAAAAAAAATAGTTAAAAAAATCATTACAAATTTTACCGTTATAATAAGAAGAAAAAAAAGCTTTTAGAAGTAATAACATAAATAATTATTACTGTATTAACGACTATTTTCTAACATTGGGACCATTATCATGAGATTAATCGACTCCTTGAGGTACCACAAGCAGTATTAAGTTTTTATTTCACTACGTGATGTATATCTACTATACAATATTCGAGTGTATATTCGAAATAATCAGATTTTTGGCAAATTCTTAAATTAGATTTTAAAATTGAATAACAAATTCAAAGAAGAAAAACCTCTATCTATTAAAAAAAAAACAAAACAAAACAAAACAAAATATAAATCTTCCTCGTGTACATATCCGAAAAAAAACTCTTTTACCACTATATAATAGTTAACCACAATTTCATAAAATTAAAATTTTTTGTATCAATCATATCACAGTTGATGTGGCTAAAAAATGTTTTTTTTTTTATCGCATCCTATTGCAGTCGGGCTTTATCACTTTTTCACATTTTGCTATAAATGTCGTGTGTATTTACGCGTAAAAATTACTCCTCAACTAGATTATAATTTTTTGTTTTAATTTAAAATCGCTGCTAAATGCTTCGCACAAAATATTTAGACAACTTTTATTTTCTTCAATCATGCGTGAAATAAAAAATGAATTTTTTTTTTCTTACATCGTAATTTGTGTATTTAAATGATTGAATATTATTTTTAAGAATTGTTAAAGCTTTAATACTGGAGTCTGAATGGCGCGCAATAGTGTGGGAAAGATAAACTTGACAAAAGCAACAAACAACCCAATTCGCTTAATCTTTCTTTTTTTACACTTCAGTAACTTTTTTTAAGACTCTTCTATCTCGATCCCACCCTTTCTCCACCAATGCCCGACTCTTATCTCTTCGTCTTTTCTCACCAAACCACACTACATTGCCATACAAGCTTCTTATCGTCGCGCGCGACTCCTAACACAAGCAAAAACCGCGCGTACGAGCATAATATAAATATAAAATTGATATATAAATTCTCGAGATGTCGATCATCTGATGTTCAAGAGCTAAATAAAAACAAATAGATGGAGTTGAGGCAAATAATAATATTGTGTTTCGTTGTCAATTGTTATAAGATGAATGAGAATGAATTTTTAGCACATTTTCTTATAACGTAGATAATTAATGAATTTGATAGAAAACAGCAGCAGGGAGGCTTGAAATGACTGACAACATAATGATGATGGTGATGGGGATGAGTAAATAACGCCAAGAATAAATATTAATGTAGGTTCAAGCTTAAATGCAATTTACTACACCCATAGACTAGATAATTTTGGCGTATTTGATTCAAACTAATGTAGTAATTGTTGTTCTTTTATGATTGAGAAACATGTGACCCTCAGCATGCGGCCATTTAGATTATACTATAAATAATTATATATATTATACATATATAAATATTATAAATATATATTATACGATAAATATGATTAATATTACAGTTGTTGAAGGATCTACATGTAAATAAATATAAAAAGATTTTTATAAAAAATTAAAAAATTGTGCTTTTATGTTAAAAATTTTCACTGCAGAAAATTCATGTGAAATTCTAATTCTAATTAATTATTAATTGTAGAACACCCGATTGAAAATCACAATCAAAATGAAAAGTTGTTACTCTTATGCAAATTGTCAATCAAATAAGATTGGAATTAATTTATTGGTTATATAAAAATGATATAAAATTGTTTATATAGACATGTCACGATAAGTAATCCAAGATTGTCTTATCAGTGCTAACCAGACAGTGAATTTTATTTTCCGCTGTCAGTTCTCGTCACGACGACGAGTGTTTGCGCGTTTAACTGAAGAAAAGTTGAAAATTCTACGCAAAAATGCCGGTAATGTGAAAATAAAAATATAAACATTGTTAATATTGTATTTTAAAAATGTTTAAAAACTTTTCAGAAAGTAATTTACAATTTTCGGGGGTTTATTGTTCCTGTTTTTACTCCCTTTGAAGAACGGTAAAGTACTAAATGAACTATTTAATCTAAATTTATGACTTAAAGAAACCATTTTGACGTGCCTTTCAAGGAGAGAAAATGTGAAATTTTCTATTTTCCAGTTGAATTACTTTAAAAATAATTTTTTGAGATGGTAGACAAAGAAAAAAAAAATTTTTTTTTTTCGTCAAATTTTCAAAGGGGTATATACCCCTTCAAATTTTACGATTTTTGTAATTTTTTTTCGTTTTTTGCTGATAACTCTGAAACTAAGCGAGATATCGAAAAATATGAAAGAAGTTAAATGATCGGGGCTTCTATTTCCTACAAAAAATGTAGAGTAATATTTTCCGATTTTTTCCGTTGTTTTCGAGATATTTTGAAAAATAAAAATTTTTAAAAAACGCTAATATCTCAAAAACCAAAAATGATATCAAAAAATGTTTCGAATGGTTTTTGTAGAGAATTTGAAGCTCTACAATTTATGTAGAATAATATTTTTCAGTATCTCGCATATTTACCGAGTTATTACGAAAAAACAAAAAAAATCCCGAAAATCGCGAGATTACAACTTTAAAATTTCACAAGAAAAAAAAAATTTTTTTCTCCATGAAATCTCTCCATGAAAATGCTAAATAAAAAACTGGAATAATCCCTATAAAGTTATTCTCTATAGATCAATCGTTTGATTACAGAACTATGGCATTAAATTTATCTATAATTCCTAAATACGCTAAATTTTTGGCAGATAAAGAAGTGACGGGTATTTTAGGTAAATTTTTTACTAACATTTATTTCGAAAATTAGTAGAAAAGTATAATATTTTTCCTATACTGTATTTATTTAATTAAAATTGCTGTCAAGTTAATGGAACGAGTGGAGAAGGAACGTCAATGTCAGTGTCGGAGCGAAAGGAAATAGCGGAGGCATGGGCAACAGCAGTTAAGACAACTAAGCAGCATTTAATGATACAAATTGGTGGAGCACCTCTTCCTGACGTTCTTCAACTTGTACGTTATACTGAAAATTATTTCGGACAATTGGCTGTCAGTTAAACTGACAGTTTGTCTATTTTTTTCAGGCAAAGCACGCCGAAGAAATTCAAGCCGATGCAATCCTGTGTCTTCCCGAGTTGTATTTCAAACCCAGTGAGCCGAAGCAATTAATTGAGTATCTAAAAATTGTAGGTGCATCTGCTCCCAATACTCCTCTACTCTACTACCACATTCCTATGTTTACAAATGTGCACAGTAAGTCAACATTTTTTTTTTACTTTTTACATAATAAGAAAAATGGTTCTGTATTTCAGTTCACATGGGACAGTTTATGGAAATGATGGCAAATGAAATTTCGACATTTGTTGGAATTAAATTTACAAGCACTAATCTTGAAGAAGGTTCACAAGCTTTGCGCGCACAATCCGGACAATTTGTCGTCTTTTTAGGCAGTGATCAAGTTGGTTTTATTGTTATGTAATTTAATAGAATTTAAACGGCAATTTTTTAACAATTATTTGTTAATTTGTAGATTATGTCGGCTGGATGCGCAGTTGGAATGGATTCATTTATTGCTACAAGTATCAACATAGTTCCAAATCTTGCTATGGATATTTTCAATTCTTATAAGCGAGGAAATACACCGGAAACTTTTGAAAATCAAGAAAAACTGTCAAAAGTAGTAATGGCAATATCAAAATATGGTGGGATTTTTTGTATTACTATAGGTATTACTCATCTCAATTATTTACAAAAAAAATTTTCAGGTAATTGGATTGTTACGATGAAAACTGCCATGGCACTTTTGAGCCCCATTAATTGCGGACCAGTTCGTGCACCACTGCAATCACTGAATGCCGATTGTGTTGCGTCGATGAAGAGAGACTTGGAAAAACTTGATTTTTCCAGCTAAGCATTGATTGTATCTATGCAATATTTTTCGTTGAAAACCTGCATGTATATTTCTCCACTAGATATATTTGTAATAATCAATCTTCAAATAGGAATTAATAAGTCATCTGGATTAAAAAATAATTGGTCAAGTTGAATTCATTTAGCATTGTAAATTCCAAAAAAAAAACAATGCTGTGGAAACAATGTGATTAATCGATCGGAATGAGACAACAGCGATGAACTCTCCCCTCACCGAGGAGAAAGGATAAGGCTTAGGTATAAAGAAGGTAATAATCAATTCAAACAGGTATTTTTTGTTTAAATAAAAAAAAAAGATTTATTAAACTATTGTATCTAATATTTACAGAAATTTACATTGACGGGCTTAACAGAGAGCAATGCTACATCAGTAAAAAATTAATAACTAATGACTGTAACTCAATTTTAAATAGTGTGTCATCCATTGTACTATCAGCCTCATATGTGGAAATGATTTAATATCAGCAGATTAATCTACTTCTTCGACCGTAGGACCAGAGTAGTTGTTTGCTCCCTGCCTGAACTGTGCTCCACAGTCTTGCTGTCCAGCTCCGGCGTTCCCACCCTGGTGCAGCTTCGTCATTATGGGTGAGCACTGTCTCTGCAGCTCCTCCAGCTTGTGTTTGTACTCTTCCTGGTCGGCAAGGGTGTTGTTGTCCAACCACTGGACAGTTTGCTCGCACAGCTGCAGGACATTGTTCTTGTCCGAGTCTGTGAGACGAGCTCCACTCTCCTGGACGGCCTGCTTCACCGAGAACACGTAGCTCTCGAGTTGATTGCGAGCCGACACCGTGTCTCGCTGCTGCTGATCCTGATCCCGGTAGCGCTCAGCCTCGGACAGCATCCTGTCGATCTCCTCCCTCGACAGTCGACCCTTGTCGTTGGTGATTCTCACGTCGCTGCTGCGACCACTCGCAGTGTCTTTGGCCGTAACGTGCAGAATGCCGTTGGCATCCAGATCAAAGGTGACGTCGATCTTTGGAATGCCACGAGGTGCCGGAGCAATTCCACTGAGCTCAAAGCGCCCAAGGAGGTTGTTGTCCTTGGTCATGGCCCGTTCACCCTCATAGACCTGAATTGTCACTCCCGGCTGATTGTCGGCATAGGTGGTGAATGTCTGTGTCTGCTTGCACGGGATGCGAGCGTTGCGCTCGACGATGTTCGTCATCATGCCGCCAGCAGTCTCGATGCCCATGGACAGAGGTGCAACGTCAACCAGAAGGACGTCCTGCAGGGTAGAGTTCTTATCCCCCTCGCCAGTGAGGATGGCTGCCTGCACTGCTGCTCCGTACGCCACGGCCTCGTCGGGGTTGATCGAGAGATTGAGCTGCTTGCCGCAGAAAAAGTTCTGCAGCATCGACTGGATCTTCGGGATGCGAGTCGATCCCCCGACGAGAACAACGTCGTGAATGGACCTCTTGTCCAGCTTGGCGTCGGCTAGGGCCTTCTCCACGGGTTCGAGAGTCGCTCTAAACAAGTCAGAGCACAACTCCTCGAAGCGTGCACGAGAAATCTTGGTGTAAAAGTCGATACCCTCAAAGAGAGCATCAATCTCGATGGATGCTTCGGTACTGGATGACAGTGTACGCTTTGCACGCTCCGCTGCTGTCCTCAGTCGCCTCAGGGCTCTCGGATTGGTCTTCAAATTCTTTCTGTATTTCCTCTCGAACTCCTTGGACAAGTGATCCACCAGGCGCGAGTCAAAGTCCTCGCCACCGAGGTGTGTGTCTCCAGCCGTGGATTTCACCTCAAAGAGCGATCCCTCGTCGATGGTCAGGATAGAAACGTCAAAGGTACCTCCTCCGAGATCGAATATCAGCACGTTCTTCTCACCCTTGAGATTTTTGTCGAGGCCGTAGGCGAGTGCTGCGGCTGTGGGCTCGTTGATAATTCGTAGGACGTTCAACCCAGCAATGGCACCGGCATCCTTTGTCGCCTGTCGCTGAGAATCGTTGAAGTAGGCCGGGACTGTGATGACTGCGTCCTTGACTTTGGAGCCAAGGTAGGCCTCAGCCGTCTCCTTCATCTTGATCAGCACCATTGAACTGATCTCCTCCGGGTTGAACCTCTTGACCTCGCCGCGGAACTCGACTTGAATTTTCGGCTTGCCTCCCTCACTCACCACCTTGAATGGCCAGTGCTTCATGTCACTCTGCACCTTGGGATCGTCGAATTTGCGGCCGATGAGTCGTTTTGCGTCGAAAACGGTGTTTGCAGGATTCATCGCAACCTGGTTTTTCGCCGCGTCTCCAATGAGTCGCTCGGTGTCCGTAAAGGCAACATAGCTAGGTGTTGTTCTGTTGCCCTGGTCGTTGGCGATGATCTCCACTTTTCCCTGTTGCCACACACCAACGCACGAGTATGTGGTTCCCAAGTCAATACCAATAGCAGGCATTGTGTTTGTATTTAACTTCTCTTTACTCTTCGTGTTACTTGCTTGAATTCTGTTTGTAGACTGGCGCTCTGTCGGGCGCGCGCCGCTTATATACTCTGGCGGCAGTTCTCTGGAACCTTCTCAGCGCCGCGAAACTTCTACGGCGCATATATAGATATACACCGTGCGTTGTAGCACTTGTAGCCGTGCGAGAGAGACCGTCAATCGCCGTCACAACAATCTAAAATGATTGAAGGTTAGAAAATTGCAATGCACTGCATAAATGGCCTACAAAGTAATGCCCGAAATGCATGCAAAATATACTCACCACTGCTTGCATAGTCGTTTAATCTACTTCTTCGACCGTAGGACCAGAGTAGTTGTTTGCTCCCTGCCTGAACTGTGCTCCACAGTCTTGCTGTCCAGCTCCGGCGTTCCCACCCTGGTGCAGCTTCGTCATTATGGGTGAGCACTGTCTCTGCAGCTCCTCCAGCTTGTGTTTGTACTCTTCCTGGTCGGCAAGGGTGTTGTTGTCCAACCACTGGACAGTTTGCTCGCACAGCTGCAGGACATTGTTCTTGTCCGAGTCTGTGAGACGAGCTCCACTCTCCTGGACGGCCTGCTTCACCGAGAACACGTAGCTCTCGAGTTGATTGCGAGCCGACACCGTGTCTCGCTGCTGCTGATCCTGATCCCGGTAGCGCTCAGCCTCGGACAGCATCCTGTCGATCTCCTCCCTCGACAGTCGACCCTTGTCGTTGGTGATTCTCACGTCGCTGCTGCGACCACTCGCAGTGTCTTTGGCCGTAACGTGCAGAATGCCGTTGGCATCCAGATCAAAGGTGACGTCGATCTTTGGAATGCCACGAGGTGCCGGAGCAATTCCACTGAGCTCAAAGCGCCCAAGGAGGTTGTTGTCCTTGGTCATGGCCCGTTCACCCTCATAGACCTGAATTGTCACTCCCGGCTGATTGTCGGCATAGGTGGTGAATGTCTGTGTCTGCTTGCACGGGATGCGAGCGTTGCGCTCGACGATGTTCGTCATCATGCCGCCAGCAGTCTCGATGCCCATGGACAGAGGTGCAACGTCAACCAGAAGGACGTCCTGCAGGGTAGAGTTCTTATCCCCCTCGCCAGTGAGGATGGCTGCCTGCACTGCTGCTCCGTACGCCACGGCCTCGTCGGGGTTGATCGAGAGATTGAGCTGCTTGCCGCAGAAAAAGTTCTGCAGCATCGACTGGATCTTCGGGATGCGAGTCGATCCCCCGACGAGAACAACGTCGTGAATGGACCTCTTGTCCAGCTTGGCGTCGGCTAGGGCCTTCTCCACGGGTTCGAGAGTCGCTCTAAACAAGTCAGAGCACAACTCCTCGAAGCGTGCACGAGAAATCTTGGTGTAAAAGTCGATACCCTCAAAGAGAGCATCAATCTCGATGGATGCTTCGGTACTGGATGACAGTGTACGCTTTGCACGCTCCGCTGCTGTCCTCAGTCGCCTCAGGGCTCTCGGATTGGTCTTCAAATTCTTTCTGTATTTCCTCTCGAACTCCTTGGACAAGTGATCCACCAGGCGCGAGTCAAAGTCCTCGCCACCGAGGTGTGTGTCTCCAGCCGTGGATTTCACCTCAAAGAGCGATCCCTCGTCGATGGTCAGGATAGAAACGTCAAAGGTACCTCCTCCGAGATCGAATATCAGCACGTTCTTCTCACCCTTGAGATTTTTGTCGAGGCCGTAGGCGAGTGCTGCGGCTGTGGGCTCGTTGATAATTCGTAGGACGTTCAACCCAGCAATGGCACCGGCATCCTTTGTCGCCTGTCGCTGAGAATCGTTGAAGTAGGCCGGGACTGTGATGACTGCGTCCTTGACTTTGGAGCCAAGGTAGGCCTCAGCCGTCTCCTTCATCTTGATCAGCACCATTGAACTGATCTCCTCCGGGTTGAACCTCTTGACCTCGCCGCGGAACTCGACTTGAATTTTCGGCTTGCCTCCCTCACTCACCACCTTGAATGGCCAGTGCTTCATGTCACTCTGCACCTTGGGATCGTCGAATTTGCGGCCGATGAGTCGTTTTGCGTCGAAAACGGTGTTTGCAGGATTCATCGCAACCTGGTTTTTCGCCGCGTCTCCAATGAGTCGCTCGGTGTCCGTAAAGGCAACATAGCTAGGTGTTGTTCTGTTGCCCTGGTCGTTGGCGATGATCTCCACTTTTCCCTGTTGCCACACACCAACGCACGAGTATGTGGTTCCCAAGTCAATACCAATAGCAGGCATTGTGTTTGTATTTAACTTCTCTTTACTCTTCGTGTTACTTGCTTGAATTCTGTTTGTAGACTGGCGCTCTGTCGGGCGCGCGCCGCTTATATACTCTGGCGGCAGTTCTCTGGAACCTTCTCAGCGCCGCGAAACTTCTACGGCGCATATATAGATATACACCGTGCGTTGTAGCACTTGTAGCCGTGCGAGAGAGACCGTCAATCGCCGTCACAACAATCTAAAATGATTGAAGGTTAGAAAATTGCAATGCACTGCATAAATGGCCTACAAAGTAATGCCCGAAATGCATGCAAAATATACTCACCACTGCTTGCATAGTCGACAGTTTCAGGGAAAAAAATCTACGATGGTGAATAACCACGTCTACATGCCCAAGTCGCCGAATGTTTTTACGTTATCACGCTCTGAATATTTTGAGCGTTCAATCTGCATTAAAAAATATACTCCAATATTAAATAAATCTTTACGTTTCAATCCTAAAAACCAGCCCACATCCCTAATTGTACATCTAAATTCGGATAAAAATGAAATTTTTTAGAAATATTTACCTCCATGGCGAAAGTTCTAGAGGATTCGTGTCAAGAATTTTTATGCACAACTGCCAGAGATTCGATAATATTTAATAACTCCCAAGTCACCATCGTAAACACTGCAATCCTCCTAAATTATTAGAAAATTGTAAAAATATACACTCACAGGCGTTTTGGTCACAGAACAGCGTACATACGTTAGAATTGAAGAATATAAGAGAAGTGTATCGAACTGTCGAGAACTTTTTTGATTGTGTACATACCCAGTTGCCAGCTAGTTCTCTCTCTCTCTGTCTCTGTCTCTGTCTCTGTCTCTCTCATCAGACAGCTGACGACGCACAAAAATAACACCGATCCAGAATATTCTAGCCCTCTCTTGAGCGTGTGAGAAAGTGGAGAAACCGCGTCGGTAACTAATCAATACACGATGTTAATAAAATCTAGAACAATCTCGACTGCTCTAGTGCTCATTACTCCAAGTTTTACAATTACAAATAATCATTGAAAATTGTGAGTATGGCATATTTCAACGTAGTTTTATAATACATTAATACAGTAATGTGTTACATAAGTGCAAAAGTAATTTAATTATTGGATATATGCCAAGTATACACCGAAAATGTGTACACACAGTACTGGTTCGCGAAGCTTCCAAGGATTTCTATATGTCATCATTAATTAATTACTATAGATTTTTCTCTGAAACTGTCGACTATGACGACTATGCAAGCAGTGGTGAGTATATTTTGCATGCATTTCGGGCATTACTTTGTAGGCCATTTATGCAGTGCATTGCAATTTTCTAACCTTCAATCATTTTAGATTGTTGTGACGGCGATTGACGGTCTCTCTCGCACGGCTACAAGTGCTACAACGCACGGTGTATATCTATATATGCGCCGTAGAAGTTTCGCGGCGCTGAGAAGGTTCCAGAGAACTGCCGCCAGAGTATATAAGCGGCGCGCGCCCGACAGAGCGCCAGTCTACAAACAGAATTCAAGCAAGTAACACGAAGAGTAAAGAGAAGTTAAATACAAACACAATGCCTGCTATTGGTATTGACTTGGGAACCACATACTCGTGCGTTGGTGTGTGGCAACAGGGAAAAGTGGAGATCATCGCCAACGACCAGGGCAACAGAACAACACCTAGCTATGTTGCCTTTACGGACACCGAGCGACTCATTGGAGACGCGGCGAAAAACCAGGTTGCGATGAATCCTGCAAACACCGTTTTCGACGCAAAACGACTCATCGGCCGCAAATTCGACGATCCCAAGGTGCAGAGTGACATGAAGCACTGGCCATTCAAGGTGGTGAGTGAGGGAGGCAAGCCGAAAATTCAAGTCGAGTTCCGCGGCGAGGTCAAGAGGTTCAACCCGGAGGAGATCAGTTCAATGGTGCTGATCAAGATGAAGGAGACGGCTGAGGCCTACCTTGGCTCCAAAGTCAAGGACGCAGTCATCACAGTCCCGGCCTACTTCAACGATTCTCAGCGACAGGCGACAAAGGATGCCGGTGCCATTGCTGGGTTGAACGTCCTACGAATTATCAACGAGCCCACAGCCGCAGCACTCGCCTACGGCCTCGACAAAAATCTCAAGGGTGAGAAGAACGTGCTGATATTCGATCTCGGAGGAGGTACCTTTGACGTTTCTATCCTGACCATCGACGAGGGATCGCTCTTTGAGGTGAAATCCACGGCTGGAGACACACACCTCGGTGGCGAGGACTTTGACTCGCGCCTGGTGGATCACTTGTCCAAGGAGTTCGAGAGGAAATACAGAAAGAATTTGAAGACCAATCCGAGAGCCCTGAGGCGACTGAGGACAGCAGCGGAGCGTGCAAAGCGTACACTGTCATCCAGTACCGAAGCATCCATCGAGATTGATGCTCTCTTTGAGGGTATCGACTTTTACACCAAGATTTCTCGTGCACGCTTCGAGGAGTTGTGCTCTGACTTGTTTAGAGCGACTCTCGAACCCGTGGAGAAGGCCCTAGCCGACGCCAAGCTGGACAAGAGGTCCATTCACGACGTTGTTCTCGTCGGGGGATCGACTCGCATCCCGAAGATCCAGTCGATGCTGCAGAACTTTTTCTGCGGCAAGCAGCTCAATCTCTCGATCAACCCCGACGAGGCCGTGGCGTACGGAGCAGCAGTGCAGGCAGCCATCCTCACTGGCGAGGGGGATAAGAACTCTACCCTGCAGGACGTCCTTCTGGTTGACGTTGCACCTCTGTCCATGGGCATCGAGACTGCTGGCGGCATGATGACGAACATCGTCGAGCGCAACGCTCGCATCCCGTGCAAGCAGACACAGACATTCACCACCTATGCCGACAATCAGCCGGGAGTGACAATTCAGGTCTATGAGGGTGAACGGGCCATGACCAAGGACAACAACCTCCTTGGGCGCTTTGAGCTCAGTGGAATTGCTCCGGCACCTCGTGGCATTCCAAAGATCGACGTCACCTTTGATCTGGATGCCAACGGCATTCTGCACGTTACGGCCAAAGACACTGCGAGTGGTCGCAGCAGCGACGTGAGAATCACCAACGACAAGGGTCGACTGTCGAGGGAGGAGATCGACAGGATGCTGTCCGAGGCTGAGCGCTACCGGGATCAGGATCAGCAGCAGCGAGACACGGTGTCGGCTCGCAATCAACTCGAGAGCTACGTGTTCTCGGTGAAGCAGGCCGTCCAGGAGAGTGGAGCTCGTCTCACAGACTCGGACAAGAACAATGTCCTGCAGCTGTGCGAGCAAACTGTCCAGTGGTTGGACAACAACACCCTTGCCGACCAGGAAGAGTACAAACACAAGCTGGAGGAGCTGCAGAGACAGTGCTCACCCATAATGACGAAGCTGCACCAGGGTGGGAACGCCGGAGCTGGACAGCAAGACTGTGGAGCACAGTTCAGGCAGGGAGCAAACAACTACTCTGGTCCTACGGTCGAAGAAGTAGATTAA
>MVJL01002294.1:0-13691 GCA_002156465.1 Macrocentrus cingulum | reverse complement strand
TCTGTTAGTGTAATTCAATATTCTGACGGAAAAAATGTTGATATTGATTATTGGTTGTTGCAGTTTGAAAGCGTTGAAATTGGTTATAATTTTCATGGCGAAATTCGAAATTTCTTTTTAAATAGAAAATGACAATTTTCCTGTGGTGGTCATTTGTTTTTTTCATTGGATTAATCGACTATAGGAAAGAAATAATGCTGTCGTGGCCTGCGGTTTACATCAGGATAAATTTCTGCAACGATTCAAAGGTTCGATGGGTTACGCAAAAGAGACTGGGTGGCCGTATAGTTGATTGAAGCAAGAAGAAAGCGCGAGTCTTGCATTTTTCGAGTATCCAGTCACTAATGCGCGCTAAATATGTTGTGTAAGTATATGTTAAAAATGTTTGACAACTACTCGGATTGTGTTTTAGGATATTTAGTTGAGATAAAAAAGTTTGTTGGGTTTTTTTATCGAAAATTTTTTAAGAGGACTTCGAACTCTTTAGAGATTTTGTCGTTTCGGTGATTGATTTTGTTGGTTTTTTGCTGATAACTCGGTAGGTATTGAAGATAACAGAAAATGTTATTTGTACTAAATGATTGGGTATTAAATAATTTACAAAAAACGATTAATAAAATTTTTTGTATCTTCTCAAATTTTTAAGATAATATACTTACGATTTTTTTAAATTTATATTTTCAAAATTTTTTTTCTCCATCAAACATAATAAGAAGACATTTTCTAAATATTTTTCATGTAAAAATATCTATTTTTTAATTTTTTAAAATTCTTATTTTTCAGAATATCTCAAAAACTAAGCAAAATATGAGAAAATTTTATTCTACATTTTTTGTAGAAAATAAAATTTCCCATCATTTCACTCTCATCAAATTTTTTACTATCTCCCTTATTTACCGAGTTATTCAAACATTAGTGACGCGATATATGTCCTTCACCACCAAACATTCCCGTTTTAACCGGTTTTGACATTTGATTTTTCAAACAGGCTATTTTTTTTAATCAGGTTAGTGACCTAGAAATTTCGTGTCCTTACAAGTCGTGTCGGTCAATGCTCCTCCATTTTGTTGGACCGATAATCACACATTGATAAAAGAATTTATATTAACAGTGAATAAAATTTATTAATAGCTAATAAACTTCATATTAAGTACATGGTATAGCCAATGTATAAATAAATTAATAATTTGCTTGTATCAACTAATTCAGAAATTTTTGATTAATCAATGTTTATTTCTATTTGAGAAGCACTTTATTAACTGTGAAAATATCACTTATTTACGCGTGTAAACATCTCAGACGTTATGCAAAATTTAATGTATAAAAAGTATCGCTTGAATATTAATTTTTTTACCACCCTCCTTGAGAAGGGGGTCTTTTTTAAAATTATCTACAAACAATATGGCCGCAAATCGACAAAAAAATTCCAAAACCCAATACGATATAAAAATTTTTTTATTTAAATTGTTAGTTATAAAATTACTTCTTTTTTCGAAATGTTTTTAAACCTACTGCACCTTTTAGAATTAAAAGGATAGATAATTTTAAGAAAAAGAAAACCCCGGTTCACCTGCGTAGTTTGCGCGCAATCGTCATTTGTTTAAACTGTTAATATTAAAAATTAAATTTCTCCGGCTCTAATTAACATTTTGAAACAAATAATACGCCAAAATGTTCGGAAAGACATCCCCTATAAATTTCCGACCATAATCACTACCCTAAAATAATTATTTACAGCTTTTTTTAGCCTGATTGTTTAAATAAAAATTTTAAATATTAAAATCGGCAACTGCTTTTGTTATAAAAATGATTAGCTGACTCTTTTACCCCTGGTTTCAAAAAAAAACTTTCAAAATCGGTTTTTTCTAAGGGAATACGCCTACAGATAGCTCATACAGCAACAAACACCGATTTATTAACAATTAAAAAATGGTCCTTATAACTTTCAAAATCGGTTTTTTCTAAGGGAATACGCCTACAGATAGCTCATACAGCAACAAACACCGATTTATTAACAATTAAAAAATGGTCCTTAGTGTAATAAATCAAATATTCCGTATTACTATCCCAAGAATTATTGTTAATAAATCGATTTACCATAATCTAACTATAAAAATATATTTTTTAACATGTAAGAAATACAAATAAATTGTTCTCTCAGTCTAGAAATGATCTAAAGGGTATAATAATGCAAGATTACACGATTACTTGGTATTAGACATTTACTTAGCAAATGGAAGCCCCACTTTCACCAAGAGCCGATTAAAGGGTGACTTTATATTCTCAACTGTGAACAACATGTGACTTTCAAGAAATGATTGGATCGTGCGCGCAGCATCAGCGCATTCGATTTGGAAAATCGAGATTTTACGGTTGAACGCGCAGAAATGATTGTGACTTATATGAAATTAAATAATTAACTTTCAAAAAAAATTACCTTTGAGTCCCACGATGTTTTTCGTTTGTGCTCCATCGAAACAGTCATCTTTCGTTCGTTCAGCTCTCCAATCACTTGTGTTTACCAACTTTCGAAATTGCGTATACACAAAACAACATTTTCCACACGCAACACACTTAATCCGTTTTATTTTTTGCTTTGTAATCACACTTTGTCACACGTTCAATAACACTGGCGCTGTCATTTTACATCACGATAAAACGAAAATTTGCAGGCGAGGAAAAACAGAGACAGGTGCACTCTGATGACCAACTGCTTCTTGTTGACCTGCTGCTTGACCCAAGCTGTCGAACGGTAGATTTGCTCGATCGAGGAGAACGCGCGATGTGCTCACCTCCTCAGTCAGATCGGTACTCTCTCGGCCCGGCGACTTGTCGAAACAGACGCAGCCAGTTTCTCCATGCGAGAGGCAAGTAAACGGGGATTGTCACGGCGGCACACGCGAGATCGGCTTCTGTGGATGCACTTTCACGTACATTAGTTGGACGAGCACACTTGTGTAGTCATCAGTTGAAAAAACAACGAAAAAATTCCGCACTGAATATATTTGCTGTCTCGATTTCAACGTGTGGATAGAGTGTCGTTTTCGTATGGTATATCTTGATTGCAAAAGTCAGTATCATGTGACAGTAGTATACAAGTCTCAGATATACAAACTCATGTTTCAATTAAATAGGACTTTTTTTGTGTAAAGAGTGTTACTGTTAGTTTCTCGTGAATCACCAGGAGTTTTTTCATCTATAGGCTCATTCTCGCGAACTTTTTAACCTAGGAGAATGCTTCTCAGTCCACTTCTACCACAATACTGACGCAGTTTGTTCACCTGGATTCGAGTAATTTTATTCTGAGCAGCTGTGTGAGTCGAAAATGCGATGAAAACAGTTGGAATGGGTAGTATAGGGATGTCATGGCGTGAATTATATAATTATGTGTGTCAAGTACAAAAGTGAATTTTAGGTGGATTTAATTAGGATTTTGGTTGGATATTAAATAAATATTGAGGTTAAGTGATAAATAATGTTATTTTGCGATGAAAAACGTGAATTTTGAAGTTAGAAATTTATACAATGTCGGTGTTTTAGTTTGTGTCAAGGGTTTGACGATATAAAATGGCGGCACACCTCACATATGGGATTTAAAATAATTTATTTATCGAATTCTAGTGAATATTACTCAATTTTAATTTTGCAATTATGTTGTTAAAATGTGATTGAATGAAATAAAAAATAAGTCGACATGAAATTGATTAAAAATTTGTTACACAAAATTAACCGTTTTTTTTTTGTAGCACGTCAAATTTCGTAATTTTTAAAAATGTTAAAAAAAAAATTTATGATAATTTGTCATACAAATTTTAATATTTTTCAGTGAAAAATTTCGTTTATTAATAGTAGTATTGAAAATTTTTATAAATAAAAAGTTTTTGTATGACTGTTTTGCAGTCAAGTAGAAAAGTATTTCAGCAACCAATCAGAGCTGTTCATTTAAATTTGTTGAAAACGTGGCAACTGTGTCTAAAAAAATGGCGATTTGTGGAAAAAGGTTGTGGACCGAAGTGAAAAATATTCTATAAATTGATTAAAATAGAGTATAATTATAAATTGGGTACTTAAAATCCATCAAATATTCTAGAAAAAACATACGCATTTATGCGTACATATAACCTCAACATCATACAACGTTACCACGTTTTATCGCGCAATGGCGGGCCTCTCAGCTGTCATCTAGATCTCCACGAACACGTCGATACAAAAATATTAATTTCACCAGTTTTTTCACGGCAGAGTCACACAATCACAGTATCAAATCATTCGCGAAAGTCCAAGTTTTAATGTCCCAGTTTTTCTTTCCAATCCTTTGCCTACAACATATTTTTTTTTACTGATTTCTGAAGAATTGCGTCCATTTCCGGCAACATGGCAGTAAACGGGACTCGAAAAATTAATTTTCTTATTTAAAATCACGATTTTCAGCTATACATCAAATAATAAATGAACGATGGTATTTTCCGGCAACATGGCGGTAAATAAGACTTGAAAAATTAATTTTCTTAATTAAAATCACGACAAAATATCCTAATTTTTCCGCCAGGCGCTGCAAAACGACTTGTATTCTCTTACATTTTAATTTCGGTCAAAATTCCTTTGTTGAACGATTTTGAACTATATACATCTATCTTCAACCGATTTTCTAAATAAAAAAAAAAACTCTTTTGTACTTGATGAACCTCGAAGATTTTTTTTTACAGTGATATTTCATCACATTTGTATTCTCTGCAAACTCTGTAGATATTTATGGTCGGGGAAAAAAAAACCGTTACCGAGGTTTGTACGTTGGAATGTTAATTCAAAACTCCAGGAAAAAGGGATAGATATTTCTGTGTTAGGTTAGAGGTTATAGATGTGGAAAAATGTTCTGGAATAATTGTCAAATATTAAAAACAATTATATATACGAATTACATTGTTATTTTTTTCATTAAATCCAATACATTGACGGCGCACAAGTTATTGTAAAACTGGCGGTGCATCATCTACATATTTAATGATAAATGAAATGAATATTCCTTTTTGTTTCCTACCCTGTAAAATGCATAATGCTAAAATTCACTGATATCCATTATACCCTAATAAGTGATTGTAATTAATTTTAATATAGACGAGCTCTACTAACATTTTTATCAAGGGATCATTGTATAAATAGTTTGTTCGAATTGAACTATGTGTGTGTTTAATTGTCACTCATATCCTCAAGGACGTAATCCGAGACGTATATCGGATTTTTCATCTCTTACAAGTATTATGCACTAACAATAATAAAAAAAATATTTTTACATACTTTTAAAAAAAAAAAACAATCAAATCCCATCAAAATTTTTCTATTTCAGTCATTTACTGAATTTATTGAGGGAAAAACACAAATTTCACCCTATTAAGTAGAAATAAATGTGAAAAAGTGTAGGGGCATTTTTGAAAAATCAGTGAGGGCATTTAAGGAATTTTTCGTATCATAACAATTGTATGTAATAATTGATACTATATGTATCTTTAAAATTTCGAGCACATACAAAAAAAAAAAAGAAACAATTATAAAAATTGTATACATCACGAGTATCTATAACTACTGAAAAAAAAAAAAATGTAGTAACTTAAAACATTGCTTGTAATTATATCTAAATAAAATAGAAAATAAAAAAAAATTTTTATACCATAATAATAATAATAAAATAGAATTCGTTGCCCAACTTGGCTAAATAATTCGGTTTTCATTAGAAATGAAAAAACCGTGCAAATATGTTAGCATTGATAACAATAAAATTGTCAGTTAGTTGGTACAAATTGACGATGAACAATCGTATTTTAAAAATTACTGTTATTTCATTTTGTGACAAAGCGAAAAAATTTTTTTTCCAAGGTTTTCTTCATTTTTCTCACTGTATACAACCACTATTAACCTTCAAATTGTATAAACCAGTCTCTCTGAAGTATACTTGACGTGTCAATTGATTTGTTCGAATTAAAAACTCAAAAGCATTGAGTTTTTTTTCATATAAATATTTATTAATGATTTTTTTCCTCTAATTTATGGTTTTTAAATGAAATTTTTTTTATGAATAATTATTAAGTATTTGCTCTTGCTTTTAATCGACCGTTATATTTTATTCATCAACTGCACGTCAAATTTATTCGATACCTTCGGTCCTCCTGGCTTCAGAGGCCTCGGGCACAACACAATAATTTTTATTTAATACTTAACCCGGTTATTATTAATGCAAGAAAGTATTTTTCACGGGTTTTTTTTTTTGTTTAGAGATCTGTATCGTACCAGGCAGCAACTTGATTGTTGTCCTGTGGCGGCGCCGGAAGTTCATCCAGATGATCAAAGCTCAAATCACCCTCATGTGCTACATCCATTGTATCCATTGCACCATATGTTGAACCTCCGCCTATTTCCAATCCTTGCATTGAGTCTATTGGAATCTGGTCATAACTTGCTGTAATTCAGAAACAGAAAAAAAATGAGAATTAATTTTTTTTATCGGGCAAAAAAACAAAATAAGTAAAAAAAAAAAATGGGATTTCGTCATGTTTCAATAAAACCTGTTAAAAATAAATTTATCAATGGAAATAAGCTAGTTGCGACAATTAGTTATTATTTGGTGATGAAAAAAATTTGCTTTGATTATTTAGGTAGAATATTTCAAAAAATTACCCGACTCAACTACACATTTTCGAAATTTAACTACAAGTTGTTGTTGTTATTGATGAAAAACTATTTAAACTAATCCCTAATTTTATTGAACGTTTTTCAAACAATTTTTGAGAAAAAACTGGGTGACGGAATTCGGAGCAGTCAAAATTCTATGTGTACCGAATTTCGTCATAGTGACGAAATTTCGTTTATATACACATTGAAAAGTTTTACATTTTTAAACCTTCGTCTGTAAACGTGGGTCATTTATATTTATAAAATTCAATTGAATATTTCAAAAAATTAAAAATTACTCGACCCGACTACACATTTTCGAAATTCAACTGCAAGTTGTTGTTGTTATTGATGGAAAAACTATTTAAACTAATCCTTAATTTTATTGAACGTTTTTCAAACAATTTTTGAGAAAAAACTTCGTGACGGAATTCGGAGCAGTCAAAATTCTATGTGTACCGAATTTCGTCATAGTGACGAAATTTCGTTTATATACACATTGAAAAGTTTTACATTTTTAAACCTTCGTCTGTAAACGTGGGTCATTTATATTTATAAAATTCAATTGAATATTTC
The DNA here is from genome assembly GCA_002156465.1 of Macrocentrus cingulum. Lineage (NCBI taxonomy): Eukaryota > Metazoa > Arthropoda > Insecta > Hymenoptera > Braconidae > Macrocentrus > Macrocentrus cingulum. The sequence continues at coordinate 6,452 of MVJL01002294.1, read as the reverse complement.
AAAAAATTAAAAATTACTCGACCCGACTACACATTTTCGAAATTCAACTGTAAGTTGTTGTTGTTATTGATGGAAAAACTATTTAAACTAATCCCTAATTTTATTGAACGTTTTTCAAACAATTTTTGAGAAAAAACTGGGTGACGGAATTCGGAGCAGTCAAAATTCTGTGTGTACCGAATTTCGTCATGAAGACGAAATTCCGTTTATATACACATTCAAAAAAATAGCTCAAATTTTATTAGAAAATTGAAAATTGAAAAAAAAAAAAAAAAAAAATCAAATTCTCAAAAATTAAGGTAAATAAAAAAAATTTCATTTTACATTTTTTATAGAAAATTTCATTTTCATTAATTTAACTTAAATAAATTTTTTTAGTACACTGCTTAATTATCGTGTTATCGCTAAAAAAAAAAACATTGTCCAGAATTTGGTACTTGAGGTGACGAAGTTAGGACATGCGTTATTTTATATGACGGAATTCGGGATAAAATCGTTATATAAAAAAAAGTATCATTTAAAATAATTTTCGTGTGAAATGTAATCAGTATTGAGATGAAAAATGATAAGTTTAATCGAAAAAATAGATTTTTATAAAAAATTATGAATAAAATTATTTTGCAGAATCTTTAGCATGACGAAATTCCATCCCTTTATCTTACTGAATTTTTTTTTGTTTCTCTCTCACGAGTTATTGATATTTTTTTTCTCTTTGTAACGAATCCGCAATGATAAAAGAGAATTGAACAAAAGATTTCAACGTCGCGTCACAAAACATGAAAAAAAGCCCCCTTTTTACCGCGACTACTCGCCAACGTCGACAATTTTAGTACATATATAGGAGATAAGCATCCAAGAGAGTCGTTTTAGATGGAGCAAGAGAGTAAAATGTCGGATTATTGATTTTTCAGCTTCAATAAACACATCTGACGTTGGAAGATGAAAGGCATGAGCAAAATATAAGCTTGCATTGAAGTTTTTTTTTTCTTTTCATTTTTTTCTTTTTGATTGCTTATACTTTTGAGACACAATTTCGCCTCGAGTAAAATTCAATTTCACAGAATTTCATTGGTTATTCAAAGTAAATAAAATTTTCCTTACATTTTAAGAACATAAAAAATATATAATCCCTGATAAAAAATTTTTTTCTATATCTATAAAAATTATATGATTAAAAATATTTATTTAAAAATTTTTTAAAGCAAAATCAACGATAAAAAATTTATTTAAATGCTTGTATTTGATATTTTCGTGATTTTTCATCATTTAATCTGATATTATACAGTTTGAAAAATTGATAATCTAGCGGATTAATCAATAAAAAATGACATTACATTAAAACATGCTTAGTTAATTAATAATTAATTGTTTAAAAGATATTTTTTGAGCTTTAAAACTAATTTTACCACTCATCATCATTTTGAAAAATGCATTTTTAATGCTATATCTCTTAAACTATTAATATTAGGTAAAAAATTCAAGAGATCTTTTTTTATCCTTATTAAATTACTCAACTTTTTTATTCGAAACTTTTTTTCCTAAAATCAATATAAAACATGAAAAATCGTATTTTTTAATAGGTTCATAAATAATGATTGCAACAAAAAAATCGAATTATTCATTAAATATTAATCTTAGAAAAAAAAGTTTAGAATAAAAAAGTTGAGTAATTTAATAAGGAAGAAAAAAGATCTCTAGATTTTTTTCTCTAAACTTAATAGTTACTAAGATACACAGTGTTATTTAAATTTTTCACCCTATCCACAAACTGTATAAATTCGACTTTAAGCTCAAAATAAATCTTCTTACTCAATTAAATCAATAATTAACATATTTCAAAGCTTATTTACCTATTCGCTGGTTTATAATGTAAAAAAAAAAACCTTCTCTTCTAAAGATATACACATAAATACTTGCATGCAGTACGAGGAATAAATTAGAAAACGTGTCGAGCAAGTGCAGACAATGAAAAAAGTTAATCAAGCAATGAAGAAGAATGTTAAATGTCACCTATTTTACGGCAGCTGTTATTTAAAAATTAAATCCATGGGTTATGCTGCGGTCCAAGAGAAAATTTCAGATTAAATTGTCACAATTAGTACGAATAAATCGAATTGGAGATTGTTTTTTGTTGGCAAAAGTCGACGAATTTTAATAATATAAAAATATTAATTTAAAAAAAAAATGAAACTTACCTTGCGGTTGATAGGCTCGACCTCCATGATTGCTGTGAACACTAGGGGGTCCCTGTGCATACATACTATCATAGCCTTGTTCGGGGCCAAGCATGTCCTGGAGATTAGGTAGCAAGGATCAAAACACAAATCTATCGTATGTAATAATTAAAACATAAATCCGTGCTTAATGTAAACAAAGACAACAACCATGTGCATCCCGAATGGAAAAAAAAAAACATTTCTCAAGTTATACTTTGTTTAAATGATAATACGTGTTTTATAAAAATAATATGAGGCAAAAAGTTTAAAAACACATTAGATTTCACTCGTGCTATATTTTAACATCGCGTTAAATTAATAAATTTAATTTTTGTTCGTTTTAAATCGATTAAAAAAAAAACAAAAAATAACGATTTTACGAAATTTAAAGCAGTAAAACCTTCGTATAAGGCGAAAAAATATTTTTTTCACATTAAATAAAACATACTTCAATATCCTAAAGGACTTTTGAATGATTAAAAAAAATTTTTAACAGTATTTTTAATGTAAAAAAAAAACTTTATAATCCATTAAAGATTCAAAATTGAAAAAATAATTGGTTTTAATGACTGATAAAAAATTTTTCAATCGTAAAAAAACATTTAAATTTTATAGTTCGACATAAAAACTTGACTTTTGAAAGAAAAAAAAATTTTTTCAAGCGATTTTACACAATGAAAGAGTCATACAGGCTGATTTTTCAGAATTTTTTTTGTTTATCCACACACAATGGCCAATAAAACTGTTGTAAATAATCAAAAAAATTAATTTAAATACTCTATTGTATTGCTAGTAAACTCAAACAATTGAAAACAAGATTGACGATATTGTTTTATTTTTAAATAACCGAAAAAAAAAAATTTTTTTCAACCCTATACACCAGTTTATCGCGTTAATCTGTGATATTTATCAAGTGCCTACGTTAATAAAACTGTTGAATCTTGCAACTAATATTATCTAACAACTATTAAATTTATTAAACATCGAGTGACTACGAAAAAGCGACATGGACAAAATTAAAACTGAGAAATTGCAATATTAAGCGTCTCGCTACAGCGATATCATAAAAAAAAAAATCATTCTTTCTACCCTAGCCTAGAAATACTGTAAGAATGTTAAGGATCAAAAAGATACCTGCAAATCTGGCCCCATGATGCCAAAGTCAGGGTTATTCCACATGTTATTGTCCTCTCGCATGAGCGAATTGGTGAGCTCCATGGACAGTCGTTTTTTGTAATCCTGCGGCTTGTCCTCACTCATGCGAAACAGCACGGCAGCAGCATAAGTGGCCACTCCCTCATTTCGCGAGTGAAGTAACTCTGTAAGCGGAGCCGTAGCACCTTCCTGTTCAATCATTTCCGCGCCCTCTTTGTCGGCCGCGAGTTCGCACAAAACTCCCGCGGCCACGCGTTGAATATTTTCAATTTCATTGAACAGCAGCTGTTGCAAATAAGGAAATCAGTTAGAGAACTGTTTAAAGGCTTGAAATACCCGAAAATAATGAATTTACCTGGACAAAAATAGGAACAACGCTCTGAGATCGAATGATAGCTCGATTGTGTGATTCTCGCGCGAGAATGTGAAGCGCTCCGACAGTTCCCTCGACAATTTCCTCCATACGAACGCCATCAGCGTATGCCTGCTGATTTCCCATTCCCGTGACAGATGCTCGTTGCTAGAAAAAATGGTAGTTTTGATTATTGGGCTTTTGGCAGGATGGGAAATCAAACTTACTCGCTCGGTGTCTTGGAATGCGCGCATAAGAAGCCTGACGAGATGATGAATGGCACCGTGTTCACGCAATGGTGCGTGATTAGCCGGACAAAGAGCAAGATTACGAATAAGTCCAATCACGGCTTTAACGAGTGGCCAGCGTGAGGGTGGATGCAGCAATTTTACTATCACTTGAATTCCGTAATTCAAGCGAACTGAATTTTGCGCCATTTCTGCCTCAACGTGACGCGATGTCAGGTGACGCAAAGCACAAACGGCCGGCTCTGTAATTTCTTCGCGATCGCCTGCATTGACGATCGTGCGAACCAGGGCGTCCACACCTCCAACTTGACACACGGTTACCTGAAGAAAAGAAAATACCATCATTCATTTATTATTTGATGTATAGCTGAAAATCGTGATTTTAAATAAGAAAATTAATTTTTCGAGTCCCTTTTACTGCCATGTTGCCGGAATTGGACGCAATTCTTCAGAAATCAGTAAAAAAAAATATGTTGTAGGCAAAGGATTGGAAAGAAAAACTGGGACATTAAAACTTGGACTTTCGCGAATGATTTGATACAGTGATTATGTGACTCTGCCGTGAAAAAACTGGTGAAATTAATATTTTTGTATCGACGTGTTCGTGGAGATCTAGATGACAGCTGAGAGGCCCGCCATTGCTCGATAAAACGTGGCAACGTTGTATGATGTTGAGGTTATATGTACGCATAAATGCGTATGTTTTTTCTAGAATATTTGATGAATTTTAAGCACCCAATTTATAATAATACTCTATTTTAATCAATTTATAGAATATTTTTCACTTCGGTCCACAACTTTTTCAACAAATCGCCATTTTTTTAGACACAGTTGCCACGTTTTCAACAAATTTGAATAAACGGCTCTGATTGGTTGCTGAAATACTTTTCTACTTTACTGTAAAATAGTCATACTAAAATTTTTTATTTATAAAAATATTCAATATTACTATTAATAACTGAAATTTTTTGCTGAATAGCGTTAAAATTTATATGAAAAATTCATTAAAAATTTTTTTTAGCAAAATATTAGTTTAAAAAATTGCAGAAAGAACCACAGAATTTGACGAGCTAATTAAAAAAAAATTCCGCAATAAGAAAACGTAAAAAATGTAATTTTTCAACAATGACAAAAATTAATGATTCCATTCTAGACCTTTAGATATTTTTCTCGTGCATATTTGAAATTTTTTCGAGAAGAATAAAAATTTATATTTGGTTTTTTGATAATACCTCGGTAAATAAACAAAATAATAAAAAATGTAAAAACACTCAAATAATAGAGAATTCCCTACTGCAAAAAATCGCAATTGATGCGAAAAGAATCACTCACCTTGTTGCGCTGGTTATTGCAGGTGAGATTCGACAGAATTCCCGCGGCACAGGTGACAACATTGACATCACTGGACGCAAGAACCTGTACAAGACCTTGGAGAAGCCCTTCCAAGCCATCAACCTTGGTTCCAGCATCAGAAAGATTGCGCAGAGTCCAGAGACAATTCTGCACGAGTCGCTGACTTGGATTTCCCAGATGCATAGCAAGTGCCTGCATGCCTCCAGCCTCAACAATCGCCGGCTTGTTGCTCGAGCACACAGATAAGACTTTGAGCACGCGCGAAGTCGTCCAGAGAAGCTTTTCATAGTCGTACGAGCGCATAATGCGCACGAGTTCGATGGGGCCCTGCGAGGCAAGGATAATCAGCTTGCTCTCTTGATTTCCATACGCGAGAATTTGAAGGCAGTCCGTAACAATGGCCAAAAACTTGACATTATTACGTTGGAGGAGTGCGACCATTTTCTGGAGACCTCCAGCGAGACGAACAGCCATTTTGGAGCCGTCCTGGTGCAGCAGCAAGTTGTGAAGGGTCGTGATGGCATAGAAGAGCACGGATTCCACGCCGGAACTCAGGAGTTTAACGAGTGCTGGGATGCCTCCACTCTTGAAAATCGCCAGCAGACCCTGTCTGTGATGCGACAGATTGTGCAGAGTGCCCACGGCCGCTTTGGTCGACTCCAGGTCGTCACTGTTGGAAATTGCTCGCACGAGAGCAGCCACCATCTGCGCGCTGTTCATAATTGCGTGGCGCGACGCCTCCTTCTTCGACAGCTGATGCACCATCATGGCCGCCTGCGACACCACGACCTGATCCTCGTCATTCAGCAGTTTAATCAGCTCCGGAATGGCTCGAGTAGCCAAGTCCGCGTCGTCCTGGTAGTTGATTAAATTCACCACTGCGTGCTTCAGCATCTGACTCGGCTCGGCCAGCCGCTGCACTGCTGTTGGCTGCGCCGGGTCGAATTGTGTTGAAGGGATTTCAATGCCCTCCTCGAGTGTCTCGGGGAACATTGCGGCTCGCACGCGCTGCGAACGCGTGTGGCTCAGCTGCTGGTTCATCTCTAGCCAAGAAAAATCAGCGGGAAATTAATTCAATGCCGCAAATTTATCAAATTTCGTAGTTACCGTCCACTTGGTCCTGTGTAA
>MVJL01002293.1:0-21898 GCA_002156465.1 Macrocentrus cingulum | reverse complement strand
TGAGAAGCATCTCACGAGGTGCCTACCAGCAGAATCCCCTACCTGGGATTATTTTCCCAATTATTATCCGACGTGGCGTTCATCCGAACGTCACAGGAGTTTCCATTTAAGCCCATGAAGTATTCATACATAAACTTTTAAGAGGATAGTGTCTTCTAACACTTTATAAATCATAAATAATTACCAACATTCATGGAGTTTCCATTTAAGCCCATGAAGTATTCATACATAAACTTTTAAGAGGATAGTGTCTTCTAACACTTTATAAATCATAAATAATTACCAACATTCACCTATATCCCTAACCGACGAGCAGCAACACACCTTGCTTAAATCCTCCCTTTTTAAGTGCTATCATATTTTGACTGTAATTAATGACAATATTTCATTTGTAGACAGAAATTACTCTTTATGATGTAATAATAATTTGAAAATTTAAATTCTTATTATTTTAAAATAATTTTTTACAACATTTTTCAGGTTTGTAACATTAAAAATTGAAAATATTTCAATTTTTATTTATGATTTTGACTATTTTTAGCCAATATTATATGAAAACTTTGAATTATTAACTTGGAAATATATTAAAATAATTATTTAAATTATTTCTAATGATAAAAAAATTGCATTTACAAGAGAAAAAGCATTTTTTTTTTAAAGATATTTTTCACGTTTGTGACATTAAAAGTTGGAAATATTGAATTTTATTTACTAGATTGACTATGCGTGCTCGAAACGCTAGATAAAGCTTCATCTGTTGATCGTTAAAAATTAAATAACGCAAATACGAATGGAAATATGATGAGAAAAAATAATGACAAATGAATTTAGATGAAAATTGTTTTTTACAAAATTTTCTCCAGACTCCTGGAGCATTCTCCAGAATGTAATTCTGTTCTACGATATGAAGAAAAGTCTGGAAAACCTTGCTAGGTTGGGCTACATACCCCCCAAACCTCAAATTTATGAAAAATAATTATGTAATATCGTGTTAAATGCTTTCCTCCGCGATGATAATTTTTTGATACCTACTTGAGAGTCCCAAAAACACTCGAAAAAATCAGCAACCCCCTAACTTCGTTTTAACACCATTGGCCACCCTATAAACCTCAAATTTATACGAAATAATTACGAAATATAGTGTTAAATGTTTTGCTTGACAATAATATTTCTTCTACAGGTAGTTTAGAGTGTGAGAAACACCCGGAAAAATTTGCAACCCCCTGACGTCGTTTTAAAGACCATCGCACACCCCCAAACCTCAAATTTATGAAAAATAATTATGTAATATAGTGTTAAATGCTTTTCCCCGCAATGATAATTTTTTGATACCTACTTGAGAGTCCCAAAAACACCCAAAAAAATCAGCAACCCCCTAACTTCGTTTTAACACCGTTGGCCACCCTATAAACCTCAAATTTATACGAAATAATTCCGAAATACAGTGTTAAATGTTTTGATTCGTGATGAAATTTTTTTTTTTAGTTGCATTAGAGTCTAAAGAAACCCCAAAAAATTTCCAACCCTCTGGCGTTACAGTCTAGATCTTCTCCTATTTTTCCACAGAAAAATACACAATATAACGAAAAACGAATTTATCTCAAAGTTGAATTTCTCAAGATTTTTTTCCGCACTCCTGAGCCGATGCCTAGAGTGTATAGTCAGGGTGTAACGGGTATTTAAATTTTTTCTAATAAAAAAAATGAATTTTCAAGAGAAAAAAAATTTTTTCTGAGCATTTTTCAAGTTGAAATATGAAAAAAATTGAAAATATTTAGTTTTAATTATTATTGTCGCTATTTTTTTTACCAATATTTCAATAAAACCTAAAATCATCCCTGTTTACGTACTTATCTTAAAATAAGTATTTCAATTTTATTTAATAAAAAAAATTCAACTTTTTAAGAGAAAAATTTTTTTAAGCATTTCTTAAAATTGAGCCAGAAAAAAATTGAAGATATTGAATTTAATTCACAATTTTGTCCAATATTCAAGCAAATATTTGTGAGTATTAATAATCCTGAAACACTGCCAAGATTTCTATCCAGTTGAAAGTTGGAAGTAAAATAAAATTTCCGTTGTAAATATACAGAAATTTCTATTTTTATCGACACAATGAAATAGATTGAATTGAGTGAGTGAATCATCCACATTCAACTATTCATCTTCGTTCTTTCAGAAAGTTCAATTATTTTATTACGTCGAGAGATTTGGTGAGGAGTCAGTGGATTTTGTCGATGGGACAAGTTCCAGACTCTCAGTCTCCTCCCACACAATCAACTTTTTATTTTTAATAGGCTGCAGCGAATTTATCTGGTGAATTTCAAGCGAGAAAATATACACTCTACTGCGGAGAAGAAAAAAAAGCACGTTTTGATTTGTTTAGAAACGAAAATTTGTGTGTAAAAATAAATTAATGACTGAGAAAATTGTGATCTGATCCTACGAAGACTACAGCAACTTTGATTACTTTGTCCCCAAGCATTATTATTCGTAAGACACCATTTTCTTCAAGGCTTTGGGGGAAGTGTATATATTATATATATGTATACGATAAGCCAAAGAAAATCGCCATCCGGGAATAATAATCTGTGCTATACACAGGGTGAAGATATTAACTCGCCTCCAAGACAGAATAATGAATGAAACTCTTTGACAAATACAAACCTCACAGGCGGGAAATCAATTTTCTTTGTCGGCAAATATACAAAAGCGTGATAACACATTGATTGTTCCACATGATACTATTGTTTTATCCACATCCAAACATGATAGGTACAAAAAAAACTTCATTTCTAACCTCACAAAATGCAATACACTAGTTTTATCTTTGTAAAACCCACTTTTTCTCGGTTAGACAGTAATTATTGTGCATTTCACGTATAAACTGACAAAAAAAACTAAAGTCAAAAGTCATATATTTCACTAACACTCTCACTAGACATGATTAAACAATTTTTTACTTATTTTTTTTTCAGGTTAGATTTTGATTGTTGTGGATTTCATGGATGTTTTTGATTGAAAATCCACTCACACGAATGACATTGTCACTGAGACACGGTTAAAAAAATTTTTAATGAACTTAATGAAATTATTTTTCGATTCTAAAAAAATTTCAAATAATATACTGCGATAGTTTTCACGATAACTCAACGAATTATCTCAATTAGTTCGCTGATCGACCGTCACGCGCCGCTATCGTCCGGGTACCCAATTTAAATATATTTTTTTTAATCGTCAAATCATAAAATTGTTAATATATAATATAATATATAATTAAAACATTATGATTTAAAAAATTATGATTATGAAATTTTAAAAAAAATAAATTTTATGAGTGATTAATTTTTTCCTAATTGACAATTTAATTTTTTTAACACAGAGATTTTATTTATAAATAAAAATAGAAGATTTTGCAATAGATGCCTGTAAAGCTCGTTTTTTTTCACTCTTAAGCCGCCGTAAAGTGTCCGATTTTTTCACTGCTGACATTCTGTATCGAAAATGCGTTTTTTTTTTTTTTCACTAGTGTGTAAAGTACCCCATTTTTTCGCAAAAACACGCATAAAAATCAGCAACCCCTTAGCATCGTTTTAAGACCATCAGCCACCCCTCAAACCCCGAATTTCCGGGAAATAATTATGAAATATAGTGTTAAACATTTTGCTTCGAGATGATATTTTTTTTACAGTTAGTTTAGACTTTGAAAAACATCCGAAAAAATTTTCAACCCCCTGGCACCGCTTTGAAAACCATCGTACACCCCTAAACCTCAAATTTATGGGTAATAATGATGAAATATAGAGTTAAATAATTTACTTTACGATGATATTTATTTTACAGTTAGTTAAGAGTCCCAAAAACACTCAAAAAAATCAACAACCCCCTAGCATCGTTTTAAGAAGATCAGCCACCCTCCAAACCCCAAATTCCCGGGAAATAATTATGAAATATTTTATTTAACCATAGAAATTTTTTGTATAGTTGCATTAGAGTCTAAAGACCCCCCTAAAAAATTTTTCAACCCCCTGGCATCATTTTGAACCATCAGTTGCTAAAAAATTCTATAAAATAAATAGCTCGCCCAACAAAGCGGGCGTGCACATACTATAGTATTTAATAAATAACAGAAAAGTTTTAATTGTAAATAAAACAAAAAATTTCTAACGACAGAAATGTTCCGGCAATTTTTTTAATGATGTCTAAATCTAAAAACGAAATTACTTCATTACAGTTGATACTGAAATATAATACCACCATAAATAATACTGTTTATTATTTAATATTGTGTGTGTGTATGAATGTGAGCAGTAAAGAGGGTTTTGTGTTAAAATTTATGATGATACTCGCAAGTTAGTTTTTAAGTCAACTGCAATAAGACGCTATAACATATATATGCATTTACCATCCTTTTTGTTCACGAGTTTTATTAGCTCGAAACGCAGCTGTCACAGATATTACGTACTGTCTTTTTTGCTCCCTTTTTTCAGAGAGGGGATAGTAGTATATATACGATTAAAATCGGACGAATAAATCTCGGGAGTTGCAACTTTGTCAAAAGTTTTTTTCCGTCATTTGTTTTTTTTTTTTTTTGTGTTTTTCCATGCATTGTTTCAAATTCTCCTTTGTCGAATCTGTCACAAACAGGACGTTGAAGGCAATAAAGTCTCAGTGAGCCAAAAAAAAAAAAAAAAAAATACATGAGGGGGAAAAAATGTGTATTCCAACTCAACAGACTCTAGACAAGCCTGCTAATAAATCATCTGTGCACGTTAATCAGCATAAAACTCACCTAAATCCCACAACTGTGTCAAAACAGTGAAAAATACAACAACAACAAAAAAAAACCAAGAAAAATATTCAAAAAATAACTGGAACTTGAATGCTCAGAATAAACTCGACAAATTTTATGTCCACTTTATCATATCATCAAGTAAAAATTTATCTATTCAAGCTCGTAATTTTTTTTTTTTTACCCTCAAATAAATACGATTAAAAAAGAAAAAATTTCCTAAAATTCGCTGACATGGAATTATACATGTGAAATCGTATTACCGAGCTTGCTGGACATGAATTCAATATTCCCTATTCGAATATTAGCCATGTTTAACGCCCCTTTTTCCGCGCTATATAAGAGGAGGTATACCACCCCCAATCCCACTCCAGGCCTTTTAGACACTGAAACAGTTATTTTGTCCCAACATGACGCCATTAGCGCTTGTTTTTTTCCATCGAAAAAAATTATTTAAAGCTGAAATGAATACAATTATTCAATAAAAAATATATTCACAATGCCAGAGAGATAAATAAATAAATTGACAGAGAGAGAGAGAGATTGAGTGAGACAATTATTGGAATTATAAGACAATTTAGCGGACAAAAAGGTGTTTGTTTATTATTTGGAAATGTTAGCTATATAAAACCAATGAAAATACCTTGACTATTGCATTATTGATTAGTTGTTATGACATGCCATGAGTTTAGCGAAATTTTCATCAACTAGTATAGTAACATATGTTTTTTTTTGTAGTTTTTTTTTTTTTGTTGTATTTTTTATGCTTTTTTTACTTTTTACTATTAAGTATTTCTTTTGTTTTGTTTTGTTTTTTTTTTTTATTTAACTATACGCAAAAATGTATGATTTTTTGGTTAATTTTTGTTTTCTTTTTCTTTTTCAACATTTAAAAACTAAATTAGCCGAAAAATGAGAAATTTATGACAATTAGTAAATTTGTAATATTATTTATATAAATAATAATAGCTACGTTAATTAATTTAAAAAAACACTCAATTACAGATTTTATATGCATGTAATATGGTGTTAATATGTAATTTTGTTCGTGAATGCGTGGTAATTAAAGAGAATGATTTTTTTTTTTTTTTTGCAATCTCCCGTAATTTTTAATTATAAAAAACTTATGAAAACATTTTTTTTTTAATCATTTTTATGTGAGTAAAAATGTTTTAGACTTTTTGTTTTTTTTTTTTTTTTTAAGAATTTGACACTTTTTGAAGATTGTAAAGCTTAAAAATATGGAAAAACATTTTTTTTCGAGTTACGGGAGATAAGCAAAAAATATATTGAATAATATATTAGTGCTTAATTATGAAAAAATGTAACTTTGTGTGTTATGTCAAAAAGCCGTATTGAACAAGGATACAAATTGATGCTACAATTAGTTTCACTTAGGAATAAATGTTTGTTTTTTTTTTCTAGTTTTAACTATAGACGCTCGTAATATTATCACTTCAACGAGTGTAAAATACATATTATTACTGATAATTAATTAATTAATTAGTTAGTTTGGATTTGCAGAGTGTTTTATTGATATTTCATTTTTTATTTATTTATTTTTTCTCTTTCCTTTTGACGCAACGGAAATTCTATTGCACTGTTGTTTGCTTATTTTTTTTTTTATATAAGTGTAATATTCCTGAATTTAATTTGTTGCATAAATTCGCAATTCTTGTCTTAGATTGTATAATAATTGTTTTGATGTAAGCTCATTCTGTTCAGATAATTCGACGTTAAACCAAAAGTATAATTTTTTTATTTCCACGAAAAAGTCACCAAAAAATCTGTTTTTTTTTTGTTTTTTTTTTTTTTTATTTGAGGTTATTGCTATTCGCTTCTTCGTGGCATCATAACTTTTTATGTCATTTTTTTTTTCTTCTTTTTTCCATAACAAATTAATATACTTTTTGCCCCGCCCTACGAATGAAATCGTATTTTTTTTAAATATTTTTTTCTTAGTCCAAAAGTAACCTCAAAGTCTACACGTCAACATTCCAAAACACTCGTTGTAACATCCCACGCGTAATTGACAGGTTCAACTAGCCAATTATCTGGTCAGAAATTGCGCCCAAGTGCTCCCAAACTCGTCCAACACAATTCATACATCATTCAGTCGTTCGGATTAATTTTAACTTACATATCTAAATAGTACATTTAATTTTTTTTTTTAATTAAAAGTGAACATTGAGTAATGAATTTTACTCAATATAACACTTACCTAATTACTTCGGTATGCCGTCATTTGAATAAATATGATTTTTTCCGCCATTTTGTTGTTGCGGTTTTTCTTTTTTCATCATTAATAGCGAGAGAACAATTTAAAGCATTTAAGTAATTTTTTTTTTTTGGACTCTAGATATTACTACCAATATTTCACTGCCAAATACGTATTTACATGTCCCAAAATTCGTTAATTTTTGAAAAATATTCAACCTAACCTCAACAACTATGGCCCAAACATTCTTCCTTAATTCTAGACAAAATCTTTACTCAATACTAATGCGGATAGTACAAAAAAATTGACGATATAACTTTGAAATATTGAAAAAAAAAATGTCAATTTTTAAACTTAGTTATACGTTTTTAAACTTTCTTACCCGGACAATGGCAAATGACGTTAATTATCCCTCCAGAATACTGTATTAAGAGTTGTATGTGAGAAAAATCACGAAATACTAATATTTTCTATTGGATGTAGAAAAAAAAAACGATGAAAAAAAACATCCAAATAATGACTAGAACCTAGAACAATTACATTTAAAAATATACAATTATATATCAAAAAAATTACGTATAAGACTAAAAAACCATGTCCGAATAAGTTTTACAAAAAGTTTATACACATCACGCATGCATACATCCACATGAATCGCTGTATGAAAAAGTTTTTTTGTTTTTTTTGTTTTTTCTAAAGCTTATACATATATATTCTAAAGTTAATAGTCGATACACTAGCGCGCGAATACAAGAATAACGTTCTAAACACGAATACAAATGCATAATCATTTACATATATACAACGAATAATTAAAAAATACTACTAATCGTATTGTTTTCTTTTGTCATACAAAATTTAAAAATCTAAACAATTCGTCAAACTTGTAAAAAAAAAAAAAAAATCTCCAACTTTTATCAAAATTTAACTTCAAAAAACAACATTAAAAGACGAAAAAAAAGTTTGTTTTTTTCAACCAAACATTAAAAACAACACACATATGTAAACACTCGCAGTCTTAGCCTCGAAAAAAAAAAAAAAAAAAATCTAGGACGGTACAAATGTCCGAAAAAATTTTTATGCATTGGTTTTTTTTTCATGTTATCATTTTACATTCTGTTTTTTTTTTCCTTCTTCCTTTTTGAAATGGAACAATTGAAACAAATTATGATTTTGCTGCGCGTTATTTTTTTTTTAATTTAAAAAAAATTTTTTTTTTTTAGCATTTTCCTCACCCATTATTATTTATAGCATCGATTAAACAAAAAAATAAAAATATACATTTGTCGTGTAATAAACGACAGAAAAATTGTATTGTGGACTGTAAAATTGATGATATAACTAGGTAACCGGTTGTTTGTTTGTTTGTGTTATAATGCCCAGCGAAGTCCAGCCTGTGTTATGAAATGATCAATATTTGTAATATATTAGCATTAAAAAATGCGTATTATTCTGTAACATATATCACTTCTGATATAATTAGTAAAGTTTGTAATGACGAATATCTCAGACAATGGATCGAATGGTTAACATAATAATTGTATTATTCATTCATAAAATTCTCTGCTTATAATTATTAATTAATTATTATATCATCTGTAAATAATCGATGTATTTTCTCTGTGAAAAAATATTCATTCACATATATATATATTGTTTATATATATATATATGTGTGTTATTGTTTATATTGTGTGTATTTTATTTATCTTGGCTCGGCCAGCGATAAATTCTAGCCCTTTTTAAAAAAAATTGCATAGGCCATTTCAGTCATTTTTTATTTTAAAACTATTGACATTATTTGTGTTGTTTTTTTTTTCTTTGTTTTTGTTTTGTTCTTCATGGTTGATATTTATATATTTTGTCTATTATTTATCTTGGGTACGATCCAATCATCTGAGAATATGATGCGTGAAAAACACTGCTTGGCAAATGTATATAACAATATTATAACATGATATGCAACATTTATAATCTAATCTTATTTCGGTACTAATTGTCACTGGGCATTCCTTTTCTTTTTTTTTTTTTTTTTTAATTATTGTAACTCATTCTGTAGTACCTTTATTAACAAATAATAACAAAAAATCAAATTGAACAATAGAAAAAAAAAAAGAAATCCAGCCTCTCATATATTATTATGAGAGACATTTTGTGCTATTGTTGTAGAAACTTGTATGTAAATATTTAATAATATATAGTTGTTATTTGCTTTCCATTTTTTTTTTCTTTTTTCATTTGATTGTATGTGAGGTAAGGAGCCTGTTATCTGATTGGTATCAATCTCAAGATCACATATATAAGCCCGTGAATTTTACGGTCATTATCAAAATGGCCGGACAAAAAAAAAATTCACGAACTTTAAATGCACCTCATGATTGTATACTTATGGAACTATTGTCATCTGTAAAATATATAAAAAATCCTGAGTTGTACTGTGTGGTACTATATGGCTATGGAATTGTTCCAGAATAATTCTGTGCTAATTTTGTCCACAAGATGGCCGTCAAAAATGGACAGAAATCCGCACAGATTTAATTCCCGTTATTATTATACTGTTTTTTTAATTCAATCTGCTGCAACGGTTTGCAATCACGGTTTTGTCAATAACTGTTAATAATAAATATTATTACTCTGTTGAGCTGTCGATTGGCTGTATATTGCAATTAATGTGCACGGTGAAAAATATATCATTGTTTTTCTCCTTTCTCATTTCTTTTTTTTTTTTTTTTAACTTTTCTCGTTTTATTTTCTACTACTGTTAATGCTTTTTTTTTTTTTTTAGTTTTTCGTCCATTGCACATCGCGCTGCAATAATTATAAAGTAAATATAATTCTCTGTAAGAATATAATATTGTTGTAAATATCTGTAGTCTGTGTAACACTGTATAGCATTAAATGAAACAACAAGTTTTTTTTTCCCATTTATCCTGCACTATTTTTTATGTGTATGGTATTTTTTTTTCTTTCTTCTTTCTGTTTTTTGTGTGTCCTGTATTTTTCTATTTTCACTTTTTTTTTTTTTGTATTTTAAAATTTTTTATTCTGAAAAAATCAGTACGAGGTGGGATGGCTGCTCCACCTGCGGGATTTTTTTTTTTTTTTAGTAACTTTTACTCCCACTACTTGCCGGCGGAACACGTACAATATCCATGTTTTATCGAAAATCGTCTATGTACATAATCTATATATTATTTAGAGTTTTTTTTTTTTTTTTATTTCTGTTTATGATCATGTGTTGTGTGCACACATGCCAACGGTTTTTAAATTACGGCTATTTTCACTCTCAGAGGAAAAATTTTGAATCATACATGTTCCACCCATTTTATCATCGATACTTCTATCCATCATTAAATAATATACGTTATCAGCCTTATCACGTAAATTACGCCCCTCTTAAAATTCGTCCTTCAAGTATATTATAGATACGTTTCCTATTGAATCACAAGTTCACTAAAAAATAAATCAACTCTTGTGTCACGTTGACATATATCACAAAACGAATACAAAACTCTCGTTATAAAAATAATAATAATAATAATAATAATAATAATAATAATAATAATAGAAAAAATTGATTACTCTATATGAATAATTGAGTGAATGTATATATCAGCTGAAGGACAGCGCGCAAAGTGTCCTGTTTCCATAATTGAGGTCTGGGAGCCTTTATAAACAAGTAAATTATTGAAATACAAATTCCACCTTTTTCTAAATGCGACTAATCTTTAAAATAAAAAATAAATCTTTGACTTTTCAATCATTAAAAAAAATTCTAAAATCTGAACTAAAAATCATAAAATTATTTTAAACAATTTTCAATTTTAAAGCTAAATACCAGGTTTTAAAAAAAAAAATCCTCAAATTTTTTTTTATTAAATTCTAAAAATTAACTGAATTTTAAAAAAAATTTTAAATAAATTTTTTTCAACTATTTAAAACATTTTTTTGACATAAAATAAAAAACCAATTTTTTTTTTCACTCTTTGAAAAATACAAAATTAAGTACGCTTATTTTATAAAAAATTTTTTTAACAATTTCAATTAAAAAAAAAAACTTCTGTCAAGTTTAAATATAGTTTAAAAATTAACAGACAAAAAAAAAACCTAATAAATTGAATGAAAACTCAAAAATAAATTTTTCCGAAATTAGTAAATCACAAATTTAAATAATAATACTCATAAGCAACACTTATAAACTTCAAATTATCGTTTGTCACGTAATATTCCTAAAATTTCTAAAGAAAAAAAAATTTTTTTCAACCTGCCAATAGCTCCCAAACCTCAAAAAACCCTTGAAAAAATAAATAAACGATAAAAAAACAAATCTTAAAGCCTCGAATGAAATAAAAAAGAAATTAATATGACGCATTAAACTGAATCATACTGCCAGAAAAATTTTTCGACTCGGAAATTTGAACGACTTCAACGGGATACGCACTGTCGCCCACATGGGCATGAAAAGCTCGAAGTTTTCCCTCACTACCGCCATCATCACTGGCATCATCAGGACTATTAGCGACCTGTTGATTGAGCGAGGACGACGGCGGAGCGCTCTGATTGCTCTCAGTCTGCTGTGCGGCAGCCTCGCAGCCATTAACTGGCTGTGCTGCTGTCGATTGGCCCTGAATTTGCACCTTGAGCTGATGCTGATAGATTTCCTCTTGCAGCTGACGATCCGACGGGTTCACGTCGTGGAAGCTGACCAGATGACGCTTGAGATACAGCTTGGTCTTGAAGGACTTGCTACATATAGGGCATGTGACACTCTGAGGGTTGTGGATCAGGCGCATGTGCTGCCGCAGGTTCGACAAGTTACTGTACATGCGGTTGCACACAAGACAGGGGCGTGGGTCCAGCGAGTGCAGTTTACGCAGGTCAGCTGCAACACACACACAACTTGCTCTAACCGGATAGCAGCCCACAGCATAGCAACGTTACCACAGCAAATAGCCACGCGTTTTTTTTTTTTTTTTTTTATCTAAATTTTGACTTTTCTCGTCCAAATTCTTTCACAATAGCGAATTTTTTTGGCTGTTTTAATTTGACCAACCCACCACAGGACAGCAACAACCAGCGACAATTTCAAAAATTCCTATTAGCTACAGTATTTTTTACAATTTTTTTTTTTTGCTGCCTGGACGGTCACTTTTGCAGATTGTGGTCTGTAATTATTCCATTATTGTTTTTAAACTTTGATACTTTTTTTTTTTTTTTAGAGAAACGAGAATAGAAAGGACCAAGACAAAACGAGGTAAACAATTTTTTTTTTCACGTGTAATTTGAAAAAGAAAAAAACTAAATTTTTCAACCTCTTTTTTACAAATTTCTCGTTTTTTTTTTTTTTTTGCAAATATCTCGGTAATTATAAAATTTAGGAAAAAAAAATTAGTAATAATTTTTTTGTAAATCTTGAAAAGCTCTATAAAAAAGGTATAAAATAAAAATCTCATAATTCTCATTATTTCCGATATATTTATGCAAAAAAAAAAAAGATATTTTTTTTAGTTTCTCATTTTTTCTTCCGCGTTCCATTTACAAGATCATCTTCTTTTACATATATCTCGAAAACCCGTAGATTTACAAAAATTTTGTATAATACATTTTTTGTAGCTCTTAAAATATACTACAAAAAATCTATTTTACAAAAATTCAAAATTTCGTATAATTTCCAAGATACAGGCAAAAGAAAAAAAAAATACACCCGTACGAATATAATTTTAATCACAAATTGACACGAACGTTAGTCCAAAATTTATATTAGTAGACAAACAATAAGCATGATGGGGAGGATCTGATGATCAAATGAGGCTCGTTATGTGCAGCATTGTGAGAAACAAAAAAGACAATAATTATGTGAGAAAGAACAAGAAAGTAAAGCTTATTTAGTTTGATTTGATGATATGAAAAAATGATTTGATCTAACATTTTGGCGATGATGGACAAGTGAAATAAGGAAAATCTGTGTCTATATACACGTGAGGGTAAAAAAAAAATTAATTGGATTATCTAGTGACACACTAATACGTTTTTAAGGGCTCAGATGTGAGAAAAAATGTACAAAACTTTCATACAATACAGCAATTAGCTGCTAAACTGCACTCTGTTGGACTTTTATTTTATCTTTGTACCGCTCTCACAGAGCCCTGGAGTGTCAAATGTCTTTCCTAACACCTACCAAGACCTACCGAGCTACACAACGAGCTTACCATTTCAAACCGTAATCCGAAAAACTCTCGCTCTCTCATCCATCTCCCTCTGCACTCACATATTTATCTCTCTCTGTCATTAAATTTGGCAAATGTGATGTAATGGCTAGGTTGTTGCTGTTTGTAATGGTGCTCGCACTACGAAAACGGCCATTTTAAGTGACTTACCTTGCTCCTGATTGGGTTCAGCGTTTCCATGCGATGGTCCGGGCATACCGCCCTCAATAGCGCTTCCTAAAACGTAAAAAAAAATCATTAAAATCTCCTCATAACATTTTTAAAGCCGTGTAAAATCCGTCAATTACCGTGATAAACCGTTGGAAATGTTTGCAGGACCTCCATACCACCGTCAACTGTGAGAAATCCACCCGGAACTGCGTTCACTTCTTGCTTCGGCGAGTAATCCTCATCACTGCCGTACTCGGGCAGCTCTACTTTCGGCTAGAAAAAATAAAAATATTCAAATATAAGATTTTATGTTGTTGATTTTTCAATAGGGCTAAATAAATTATGCATTACCTCAACTACATCGAGATCCTTGTAACAATCCAGCTGAACCTGAGGCTCCATGAGAGGCCGGCTGCGTGGGTTTGATGTTGCACACGCTGCAACCGCGGGCACGGGACTAGAATTCTTCGGGGCATCTTTTCGACATGGCCTCTTTAGCGGTGGCGGCGATGAAGTTGGAGTTCTGCTGCGCTCGTCATCCAACGACGGCGAGACTAGGCCCTGACCATTTGAGGTGTGAGTGTTGTTGGTTCTTGACTGTTGGAAAAATCATTTTAAAAAATCATTTTACTGAAATTCTTGTAAAATTAAATATAAAAAATTTTATAGGTCAATCAATAGAATTTATTTTTATTGGTGAAATATAATTTGAAAATTATTTTTATTTCAACTATTAAATTTAGACATGAAACATTTGCCACAGGTGGCTGCATGATGGTGATAAGAATTGTAATAAAAAAAAAAAACAAACTTATCAATAGTTGAAAAAAAAATTTATTTTCGTTACTAGGGGATTTCTGGGGATTAAAAAAAAAAAAATCAAATACTGTACCTTTTCATAATTTTGTTGACTATTTGGCGAGTCGGTGAGACCGCGAATTTGAAGGGATTCAGCGGTGCGTAGAAAAGTTGATAATTCAGCTTGCGAAATATTGACTTCACCGGCATACATAAATTCCAAAAGTGATTGGAGGTGTTCAAATTCAACATCTCTCATAAATATTATCGGATGTTTGCAGGGATTTGTCTGTAACAAAAAAGAAGAAAAAAAAAAACAATGAGAAAAATAATAATAATGAATGGCCCGTGATTGGTTGAGCCAAAGCTCTCAAGAATCGCGCAGAAAATAAAAGCATTGATGAATGCAAAAAAAACATGATGTAATGGGAAGTGTTATTCGCACAGACGCAGTGAAAGAAGCTGAAAATTATTACTCAAATGTCAACTGGATTTGTCTATAAAAAGCATGTGCTGCCTGCTCACCCAGCACGAGCATTACATAACTTCTGGCTATGGTGGCAAGGAGCTCGGAAAAAGAAATAACCGCGCGCGCGACACAAGCTGTGTGAAACACACAACCAATTGATGCAGGCTGTACATAAAAATTCACGTGCGTTGCCAGGTAAGTAAATACATGATAGGCTTTAGGGTTGGAAAATGGCGGAAAAATAAAAAAAAAAGAGTAATAGTTGAAAGACAATGAAAGAGACGTAAATGCGAGTAGCTTTTGGAATTATTCATCTCGAGGTCAGCAGGCGATGCATTACATGCACATGAGCATTGGTGTCGAAGCACCGTGAACAGAGACACAGAGTTGAAGAGAGATGGCGAAATAGACGACAAAGGGGGAATGAAGCGAGAGGGCGAGTCGCGGGGAAGATGGTGGATTTCTAACCTTGAACAACTCCTTGAAGTATGGGCTGCAGGCTGAAAGCACGACTTTGTGGGCCTGGAGCCTCCTGCCGTCGCAGGCGAACGTCACGTCCACAAAATCCTCGTCATCGCGCAAGGCCTCAAACTGGCTGGTGATGTTCGCCTGAAAGTTGTTCCATCGCAAGCAGAATTGCTGCTGGCTATCCGTCATTTCTTGCACGCACTCCCACACAAATCCCACCGGTCCTCGGTCGTCGTCGTCGTTGTCGTCGTCGTCGTCTTCGACGCTCTATGATCGCGATATTCTATCACCCACCGCACGCCAATGAGTTGTGTGTATATATGTAATAATTCCCTAATATTCTCCAACACTGCTTCTCTGCTTTTTTTCGCCTTATCGTCCACGTCCCACCGTGCACAGCCTCTCAACGTAACCTGCGATCACACATCCGCTTTGTCGCGTTTTCTTATATTACCGTAACACTAACTAAACTTATCTCTCTCATTACTGTAAAAGTGTAAAATGTAAAAAGTGAATCGATGACTGAAGAGGAAACGTACGATATAAATAATGACAATCGATAGTCATGATAGGAAACATCATGTAGTAAAAACTCACTAGATATTTTTTATACCAAAAAATTTCATCTATCAATATTTACATTTTTTCAATTACACTTTTTATTACAAAAAATACTATTTTTATCAATTTCATAATCTTAAGAACAAGCTTAATATAGAATTTCAATAATTTTTCTTTTCTTTTTATTGTGTCTATTTCAAATTTTACGCATGTGCAGTAGAAATTCGCGAATATGAGAGAAAAAAAATTCCCCAAGAGAAAATAATCATCTTATTCCACCATAATTAATCTTCAACAAATTCAAGTCAGCGTTTTTTACAATTAAATGACAATTTTATTAAAAAGTAATTAACCGCTCAACAACGGGTCATCGATAAAGTATTTTTTAATTAAAACCTCATTTGAAAAGATGAAAAGGATGAATTTACATATGGCGCGCACGCACGCAGCATTTTATCTACATTACCGACGCCAGTGTGTCGTCGATGTAATAGCAAACTATCTGCGCGACTTTTACTCACACACACACACGATGAGAATCACCACTACATACTCTAAGTAGTCCCTTCGATATGTTTCTTCCCAGTATCCTAAATTTAACTAGCGATTTTTAATCGCGCCGTGCCAGCCCAGCAATCGTCGAGTCTCGTGCCCGTGCTAACGAGTGCTCGTATCATCCCTCGGAGTCACGGCGAATTTTTCGAATGTACCGCGAGTGATTACCAGCGAACAAGGACACCGACACATCGCACGACGTGAGTCAGAGTGTGTAGTGTGTGTGTTTGCTCAAGTGCTATCCTAGCGAAAATGGCAGATTTGTGACTAGATTGCAGTTGTTTTGTGTCCAAGCTGCGATGAAGATGCCCGCCAGGACTAAATTCTCGGTGAGTTTCAAGGTCTAAACACTCAAGTACCAATGACAATCAATTGATCCGTGTCAGCTCGAGTGAGCGACGCTCTCCGCATGTCGTTCTCAAAGTATTCCCTGTCAAAATCGATGGCTGCATCGCTTTTCAGAACGTGTCATTTAACCTAATTCCTTGGCCGAGGGCAAAGTCGATCGATATTCCTCAATTGCAATGAGAGCGAGAGTCCCCCTGTGTGGCAATTCATTTATTCTTCATACTCTCATTTGCCTGATGATCAAAGAGAAAATCGCAAAAAAACTATTTGCCATGTCCTGACACCAGTCGCTGGAGCCTGGTGTTCTTTGGAGTTTAACCTCGCGCACACATCTCATCGCATGAGACACTTTTTTCTCCTTTTAATTGCCCCACGTGTGCCCGACAATGAGCCATTCAAATCCATCAATATCCACGATTACATCATCTATGCTATTGTTAATTTAATTATCCATTTTTCAATAAAACTAATTAGTCTTAATGTTTTTCAGCAAGTTCCGGGAGTCTGTGAGTGGTGATCGACGTGGTTTCCTCCGGGAACCAGGATTTGGATAATCTCGAAAGGTAAATTATACATTTTTTATAAATCTTTAACATACCTATCCTCTCATAATAATATTAAACACTACATTTTATATCTTAATAAACCAACCCAATGATTTGTTGATTCGCAAGAGCAATTTTCTGGCCGACGAGAAGAAAAAAAAATCCCAAGCTCAAGCGCGACAATCAATACGCATGTCGTAATTCGCAATGAGGAGCTCTGGAGCTCGAGGACTACTTGTGCTTATCAGTGCGCACGTGAGTGATAAAGAGAGCAGTTGAATCAACGTGTAGCGTGTCACCTATAATGCCTGGAGAACATCTGGAAGTGAAATGAACAACGTAGAAACTCATTTAGACAATTGTACCCTTAAAAAACCTCGCAATTATTCAAGTGGAACGTTGAATTTAAGCAGGTAATCACCTGTGAAAGGGGATTTCAAGTGACTACGTGACGATCACCGGCCTTATCACAAGTGCAATTGACGGATTAGATGTCAGAGTCCAATCGAAGTGCGACAAGCAAGCTGTGGATCACTGTTTTAAACGGATTTAACGAGGAATGTGCAGGACCCAACGTGATTATTCGGGGTGCCAGGTTTTTATCAATATTTCTGCGTATTAATTCAACTTATGAATTGGCCATGTGGTGTCGTGTTTCACCGAGCATTCACCCAACGCAGAACAAACGTAGCTAGAAATAAATTCTGACATCAGCGCGACATCTGCATGGGATAAATCCTTAAACTTGTCTTTTGGAGCTGCAGTAAACTGGCAAAAAATTCCACAACCTCGCAGACATGTTTTCGAGTGTCTATCTGTAGCGTTGAAGGATCAGACGCAGCGGGAAGGCCCAAAGCTGCGCTGTCTCCACGATAAAAATACCACAAGTACCCCCGGGTGGCTCTAATCACTTGTACTAACATTCACGTGACATATGCCAGAATAAACATAAAAGTTTTTGTGTCCAGTTGCGCAATCGGCACACGATTGGATTAATTGACGTGCCTTCATTGAGCGCTGAGTCATTCAGACTGTGGGTAAACGTTCTCGAATGGCGTCTAGTGTGGAGAGAAATTAAATTTAGCCCGGTCCACTTGGCCACAAAATCTTTCTCTAAATTCACAATTCAAATAATAACCTTCAATGACCTCATAGTTACCTGATTTTATCTTGATTTCAGAAGGACGAGGCGATTACACTCGTCGCCACAGCGTCCAAGCTGGCCGCCGTGGAAGATGTGGGTCCAAAGCGGACCGAAACAAGCGCCTGGAGATCTGCCGCTGCTCTGAGATTGTCCTCCGCCACCCGGGCCACTTTACAATCGTTAAAGTCGCCGCGAAGTCGTACTGCCAGCACGCGCGACGCCGAAACGATCACAGGTCAGTCAAATACACGATTTTATCCAACTAATCCCTGACTATCTTCACGGAGCTTTGTCGCTGAACACGTCCAAGAAAATACTGACACGAGAGCACGCGGTATAATGCCTTTTATAAGGCAACCAAGCCCTTATGGGGTTTTGCAAATGATGATTGCCGAGATAATGCCGCCCTGCCGGGTACTCTCATCATCATAAGTCTGTCTTGATGATGATGATGATGATGATGATGATGATGATGATGATGATGATGATGATGATGATGATGATGATGATGATGATGATGATTATGATGATGATGATGATGATGATGGCGGTGGTCATCATCATTTGGAGGCTCTGGTGAAAATTATGAGCAATCATCATCGTGAGAACGAAATCACCTGAAAAATTTAAAACATACTGGACAGACGCCATTAAAAACGAATTGAACTGGCTTTTATCCAACCTTTGCATCTATTTTCTACCTTCGACTCATCGGTTGAAGAGGGTCTTTATGTTGTGCGAGCAAATGGGCCCGCTTGAGATGAGATTGTTGCAGTAGTCGCGGCGGTCAGTCGGTGAGATTGATCGTGTTTGCCGGAGAAAAATCGAGTTTTATTCGGTATTAAATAGTCTGTAGACAGGTTAAGGATAGCAAGTATTTTTCCGGCAGTGTTTATATTAACTGATAATTATGTTTGAATTTGTTTATAATTGATATGTGGAACAGAGAGTGATGAAGTCACTGTGATAAATTATTTTTGCTGTTATTAATACTACAGTGCCGTATAGGTTTATTTTTGTGGCTGTATGTGCACTTGAATATCCAATTTAGTTGAGTTCGTTACGCAATGCGTTGTGAAGTAATCAAGTTGATTAATTAGACTTTATGTCTAGCAGATCGTTGAACTTGAATTTATTTCAATAATTCACGCCGGGAAATCACGTTTTTTTTTTTTTTCTTTTTTTCGATGCTCACAGTGTATTCTGTCAATTAAAGTTTAAAAAAAATTGTTGAGAGATATGAGGCGAAATGTTTGCTGGAGCAATTGGCAGAGATAAGCCCAGAGGACCTGCAAGGCTTAAAAAAATCATTGAAAAACGGGAGGCAATTTTAAACAAATGGCGAGATGGTAAAATATTCTTATCAAATTTACAAGTTGAAAAAAAATTTTTTTTTTTCTGTATAAACTTTAAAAATAGAAATAGGTAAGAGAATTTATAGGAATTTGTTTTTGTTTTTTCAATTCAAAATTTATAAATAAACTTCTTTACCGACACTATTAAATTCTCCCGCGGAATGTAAGTGATGTCATGGCGTCTAGGTGGCGCCAATAAATTCAAATAAATATGCACACGGTATGTGAATGCAATTAATAATAAATTATGTAGAAAATTTGATATTCCGCAATTAGTTATTTTTCTTGAAGTAATATACTGGTGCAATTTATATTAAAATAACTTTGTACGGTACAAAGAAACTTCCTTGAAAAATTGACAAACTCGTTACACCTGAATAACAAAACATAATTACATAAACACAAGTTCGCCTGATGGGTGGAATTTTGCAGCATTGAATTTACTCATGAATTGTAAATCGTAAAAAGAAAGAAGAAAAAAATAAGATAACAATCAATGATGGGTGATTTCGAGGTAAACGAGGCGGTATTTTGTGATTCTCCAACAAACCTTAAGAGTCAACAAACTGGATCTTCGCATTTCTAACCTTGAAAACTCATATGGAACTGTCTGTAGGTCGTTGCTCTGCAATATTCAAGTACATATGTGCATCAGGTGATGGCTGAAGCACCTCGAGGAAAGATGATGACTCGGAACGACGGTAAAATTGCACACGAGAGGATTCTTTTGATAAATTTACGCACTTGTATATCATTTCTCCCTTTCTCTTGCCTTGTCTCCAATTGCATAATTACAAGGATATTCGATCTTCTTCCGTAAGCAATCACTCTATACTGCTGCAATATCGTTATCGGCCGTTATCCTATCCGTTATACATCCGCTATTTTTGTTATATATTTTTTTTTAAATACTATTGTCTTTTTACTTCTCAAGCTCCGCGTGAGATGTGGTTATGTAGACCATTTTTTTTCATCACAATAGAATTAATTTCTAATAATAAACACTCGTGATTTTATTTCAGAGGTGTGCAGTGGAGGGGAGCTTCCAGAGGTGGAAATAATAAGCCTGCTCGAAGAACAGATACCCAGGTACCGTCTTCGTGCTGACACCCTCACGCAGTTCCAAGGTAATATCAACATAAAACCTAAATTAACACTTTAATTAACGAGAAAAATTTATTTTTTCTTCATCACTAGTACTCTTTTAATGTTACTCTAATTTAATTTAATTTTTTTTAACACTAAAAACCATCGCTAATGACTAAAAACGACTTTCATGTCGCGACAATCAATTTTCACGTTATTTTTTAATTTTAGTTGGCATTTTTTTCGGACCAGGATTTCGGGAAAGTTTTTGTTCTTAAAGTGAAAAATTATGACAACGATGTGGAGAATTGGATAAAAATTTTTTTTACCAAATTATTCGTCAGCCTTTAGGCTTTGAAGGGGTGTAAGTAATTGAGGGTTTGCTAAGAAGCGCCGAAAGCGATGTAAAAATACATTGACTATGTTGCTTTTCAAGGATTGCAGGCTCTCGCATGGTGAAAGACTATGTACGCGATGTCACTGACCTTTCTGGCATTCTTCAGACGACAGTTGGCTGACTAATAGTACCTGACTGACGCACACACGACGATAAAGCCCTTGTTACTTACTGTCACTTTGTCATTCTCATCAAATAAAACTCCACCCTGTAATATCACTTATAGGGTGCGCCTTGAACCTCAATTGCACTATGTGGGCTTCCCCCTATTATCGTAAATTCGATCAAATTTCCCCGGCTGTGGCTGCTGCCACGTAATATATAAATATGACCACGACGAAGTTGAATAATGTCCAGTTATTGCAAATAATTTAGCGTTATTTCGCTTTGATGTTAGTTGAAAATATGTTATTTATATGTTGAGTAGTTTGTCACAATGGGGTGTCAGCAAAACATTTGCTTGATGATTAAATAACTATTAAAATATCGAAAAAGAAAATATATCTATTTTTTTTTTTCGATATTCTAATAAGTTATTCTGCTGTTCAGGGGGAAGAAAGCAATAAATCAGAGATCATTCAAATTGGTACAGACGTTTTTTAGTATAGAAATATGTAGAAATTTTTACTCACTGCGCTTTAAAAGATGTCCACACTGTTCGAAAACTCGGAAAGAACTGACATTTTACGTGGAAAAGTCCGGTACGCTTGGTTTACTTGCTTTTTGATATCTCTGACGTGTACTGATATATCAGCGAAAAATCGATATTCTCGACGTTTCGACCA
>MVJL01002288.1:0-12102 GCA_002156465.1 Macrocentrus cingulum | reverse complement strand
TTTCAGTATACAATAATTTTCTTAGAGGTCTTAAAGAGACGACAAAATACTTTGATGAGCCTGACCCTCCACTTATTACTTTGTATATAGAGAAGAGCAAGAAACGAGACGAGCGTCAAGTAACAAAATATCAAATTCAATGAATATAGACACGGAAGAAAAAAAATGTTAATTGACTATTTTCAACCTTGAAAAAATGCATCGAAAAATCATAATTAATTATATAGGATAGTTCTTTTTCATGATGGAAATATTCTCCTCCCTTACGAGTGGGAGGAACGAGACGACCTTGAGCTTGCGCGTTCGCTTTCCAGGCCCTTTCTCGTGTGTCATACATTGTGGGCTTCATGTACATTGTACGTTTTTTTTTAGCTAAAATATCTCACGTAAACCTCGCTGAGAAGATATCCAACTAATAATAGTTCAACTTTGATGACTTAAGTGCGGGCAAGTGATATGTGTGCCTGTAAACCTCGCTGAGAAGATATCCAACTAATAATAGTTCAACTTTGATGACTTAAGTGCGGGCAAGTGATATGTGTGCTTGCCAGAGGGTTCAGGAGAGTTCGAATAAATTTTTTTTACTCTCAGATAAATCAATTTTAATTGCGAGGTTGATGGGAAATCGAATGACAACTCGTGCAGAGAGGAATATAGCGCGATGTTCAACTTTGATGACTTAAGTGCGGGCAAGTGATATGTGTGCTTGCCAGAGGGTTCAGGAGGGTTCGAATAAATTTTTTTTACTCTCAGATAAATCAATTTTAATTGCGAGGTTGATGGGAAATCGAATGACAACTCGTGCAGAGAGGAATATAGCGCGAAGAAATATATACAGACGGCAGAAACGAATCTAATATAGTGCGATGCAGGAGTCAAACATATTTATATACAATCGTGCTTCAAAAGCTCAGTTAATTAAAAACAATCTCAAGCTCGACTGCCAAACTCGTATTTCAGTATACAATAATTTTCTTAGAGGTCTTAAAGAGACGACAATCAAAAGCTCAGTTAATTAAAAACAATCTCAAGCTCGACTGCCAAACTCGTATTTCAGTATACAATAATTTTCTTAGAGGTCTTAAAGAGACGACAAAATACTTTGATGAGCCTGACCCTCCACTTATTACTTTGTATATAGAGAAGAGCGAGAAACGAGACGAGCGTCAGTAACAAAATATCAAATTCAATGAATATAGACACGGAAGAAAAAAAAATTTATTACTTTGTATATAGAGAAGAGCGAGAAACGAGACGAGCGTCAGTAACAAAATATCAAATTCAATGAATATAGACACGGAAGAAAAAAAAATGTTAATTGACTATTTTCAACCTTGAAAAAATGCATCGAAAAATCATAATTAATTATATAGGATAGTTCTTTTTCATGATGGAAATATGATCTAAAAAAAATGTTAATTGACTATTTTCAACCTTGAAAAAATGCATCGAAAAATCATAATTAATTATATAGGATAGTTCTTTTTCATGATGGAAATATGATCGATTTTCTTTTATGCATTTTTTGAAATATTTTCACGCTAACAAATGCATTACTTAAAATCAATGCAACTCCAGAAATTTCATGAGAAACTTAAAATTAAAAAACTTTGAAGACAAAAAAAATTGAAAAAATAATTCCGAAGAAACGCCGTTGATTTTTTGACTTGCAGTAGTAAAGGCCTGACCGATGTCTGACCACATACAAAAAAGTTGGCCGCATCTACTGCCACTAAACGTGTTGCCCCCACCCCTCCAAGCGAAAAATGCATGTACCTGAATAAAAAAAAGTGTGCATCTTTTTCGATATTACAGTTAAAGAAAAATCATAAATAAATAATGGAATTGTTTCTTCTGAAATATTTCACAAAAGAATGTTAAGTTTAAATCGATCAATAAAAATTTCCAAACTTTATTTCAGAAAAGCCAATTATTCATTTGATGTCCGACGTGGCATTCTATGGCTTTCAAAAGAATGTTAAGTTTAAATCGATCAATAAAAATTTCCAAACTTTATTTCAGAAAAGCCAATTATTCATTTGATGTCCGACGTGGCATTCTATGGCTTAAATTGTGATTGAAAGGGAAAACTATTGAGAATTCATCTGAGAGTGTCGCTCGATCGTAATTATTCATTTGATGTCCGACGTGGCATTCTATGGCTTAAATTGTGATTGAAAGGGAAAACTATTGAGAATTCATCTGAGAGTGTCGCTCGATCGGTCGCGAATGCGTGCAGTAGCTGGGTTCTGGTCTAGTCGCGATAGAGACGGAGCAAGCCGGAGAAAAAGCTGGAAAAATAATGGACGAGTGAATGACCATTATTGAAAGGGAAAACTATTGAGAATTCATCTGAGAGTGTCGCTCGATCGATCGCGAATGCGTGCAGTAGCTGGGTTCTGGTCTAGTCGCGATAGAGACGAAGCAAGCCGGAGAAAAAGCTGGAAAAATAATGGACGAGTGAATGACCATCGATGCAACAGGTTGACCCACACTTTCATCCATTATCTCGCATATAGTTATCCATATACCAATCGCTCTCTATTACTTTTTATTTTTATTCGTGTATTATGGCTCTATAACGATGATACTATTCCCACCCCTCCAAGCGAAAAATGCATGTACCTGAATAAAAAAAAGTGTGCATCTTTTTCGATATTACAGTTAAAGAAAAATCATAAATAAATAAAGGAATTGTTTCTTCTGAAATATTTCACAAAAAAATGTTAAGTTTAAATCGATCAATAAAAATTTCCAAACTTTATTTCAGAAAAGCCAATTATTCATTTGATGTCCGACGTGGCATTCTATGGCTTGAATTGTGATTGAAAGGGAAAACTATTGAGAATTCATCTGAGAGTGTCGCTCGATCGATCGCGAATGCGTGCAGTAGCTGGGTTCTGGTCTAGTCGCGATAGAGACGGAGCAAGCCGGAGAAAAAGCTGGAAAAATAATGGACGAGTGAATGACCATCGATGCAACAGGTTGACCCATGGGTTCTGGTCTAGTCGCGATAGAGACGGAGCAAGCCGGAGAAAAAGCTGGAAAAATAATGGACGAGTGAATGACCATCGATGCAACAGGTTGACCCAGATTTTCATCCATTATCTCGCATATAGTTATCCATATACCAATCGCTCTCTATTACTTTTTATTTTTATTCGTGTATTATGGCTCTATAACGATGATACTATTGCACTGGACTGTACAGAATGCAAATAGATGGTAGAAAAAAATTACCAGGCAGATGATTCGTATTATACAGTCAGGTTGACGAAAAAAATTTAATTTACGTCTCACACAGAACGGCGATGATGCACGTGAATTTGGGCATGATTGTAGCAGTCACATTCAATTATAAACGATACAAACATGCATCAGCGCAGTTATAATGATGGAATGTAAACAAATGTTTTTTTTAATTACAAATGACTTGATTGTAGCAGTCACATTCAATTATAAACGATACAAACATGCATCAGCGCAGTTATAATGATGGAATGTAAACAAATGTTTTTTTTAATTACAAATGACATTAAGAAAATAATTATACAAATACAGAGAACATGAAAATAACACAAGATAACTATAATTGTTTCCCCTTTTACTGACGATTCTCTCACTGTTGTGTAGTCATTTTTTCCCTTTTAATTGCACCGTGCCATAATTATTATTCCCTAGTTTGCGCTACTCTTTTTAATTCATAGTATACGCTTCTTGTTTTATCTGACGACGTCCTGTGTGTTGCTCCGAGCTTTTTTGCTCTAAGCGCGGACAAAATGCCTTTTAGTCAACTAAGATAGTTGGCAGGGGTTTAGAAAATATATAGGGGATGAGTAGGAGATAGAGCGCGCGCGACTCGTGGTGCTGCTCTACCTGACAGACTCCGGAAAATTCGAGAAAAAACGATTTCCTATTCTCTTGGACCATGCGCAAAAAGTTTAATCGAATTTCACCTCTTCCATATATATAACGACTTGAGTTAATGTCAGGGGAAATACGTTGTATTAGTTGTCATTTGTTTGACTGATGCCATTACTCGAGCGCTCTCGCCATTTAAAATTATTTATCGTTCGGTATAATCTGTTAAAATGAGATATACAGTATCACATTGGAAAACATATTTCACAGCTAAGCTATTTCTCGCAAGTTGATAAATTTCGCGCGGTGAATACATAAGTTTGCGTCTGCGTACTTTAGAATCAATTGTCATTGGAAAACATATTTCACAGCTAAGCTATTTCTCGCAAGTTGATAAATTTCGCGCGGTGAATACATAAGTTTGCGTCTGCGTACTTTAGAATCAATTGAACTTAATGTGCGCATGACGTAAAAATTGATTGTCACTACGAGTTTTCATCGATATTCAATGAGACCGGATATTCCGCTCTACCCGTTCGACACAATGAAATCATTATTTATAGTAATAGTAATTGACTTACCGTGAAAATTGCTGCCTTGTACACACTGATATTGCCCAAGTGTCAGTTATTCCCCCATTGTCACTATTGAAAAAAACAAATCACTCGCGCGGGCACACGATTCTTGTTCTCAGCTTGACCGGGAGCCCCAAACGTGTGTGTCAGTTATTCCCCCATTGTCACTATTGAAAAAAACAAATCACTCGCGCGGGCACACGATTCTTGTTCTCAGCTTGACCGGGAGCCCCAAACGTGCTTTTTTCTCCGTTCGTCCCTCTTTTACATTTGAATTGCTAATGCGCCCTATGACGTAAAAATTGATTGTCACTACGAGTTTTCATCGATATTCAATGAGACCGGATATTCCGCTCTACCCGTTCGACACAATGAAATCATTATTTATAATAATAGTAATTGACTTACCGGGAAAATTGCTGCCTTGTACACACTGATATTGCCCAAGTGTCAGTTATTCCCCCATTGTCACTATTGAAAAAAACAAATCACTCGTTGACTTACCGGGAAAATTGCTGCCTTGTACACACTGATATTGCCCAAGTGTCAGTTATTCCCCCATTGTCACTATTGAAAAAAACAAATCACTCGTGCGGGCACACGATTCTTGTTCTCAGCTTGACCGGGAGCCCCAAACGTGCTTTTTTCTCCGTTCGTCCCTCTTTTACATTTGAATTGCTAATGCGCCCTCTCTGCCACTTTGTTCTCAGCTTGACCGGGAGCCCCAAACGTGCTTTTTTCTCCGTTCGTCCCTCTTTTACATTTGAATTGCTAATGCGCCCTCTCTGCCACTGCAATAACGCCCCCGTATCAACAACAATAAACTAGACATAAAAACTGGGTTGTTTTCGTCGCTCATTTCATTCGCATCGCGTCAGCACCAACTGACAGCCATCTTGTAACAATGGCTGACCTACGACGCACGCACGTAAAATTTTTTAAAAAAATATTCTGCACTAAATACAATTACAATAGCAGTCGAAAATTTTGTCAAGCATTGTGAAAATAATTGAATACGACGCACGCACGTAAAATTTTTTAAAAAAATATTCTGCACTAAATACAATTACAATAGCAGTCGAAAATTTTGTCAAGCATTGTGAAAATAATTGAATTAAGTATTTTTACTTATAATTAATCATTACATTTTTTTCTTTATCTGGAAATTCATATGTGTAGCATGTAATTGCTCTAATTGCTGTAAGTGAGTCGATTAAGTATTTTTACTTATAATTAATCATTACATTTTTTTCTTTATCTGGAAATTCATATGTGTAGCATGTAATTGCTCTAATTGCTGTAAGTGAGTCGAGACAATTTTCCGTCATCATTTTATTGATTGTCACTACGAGTTTTCATCGATATTCAATGAGACCGGATATTCCGCTCTACCCGTTCGACACAATTAAATCATTATTTATAATAATAGTAATTGACTTACCGGAAAAATTGCCGCCTTGTACACACTGATATTGCCCAAGTGTCAGTTATTCCCCCATTGTCACTATTGAAAAAAATAATAATAGTAATTGACTTACCGGAAAAATTGCCGCCTTGTACACACTGATATTGCCCAAGTGTCAGTTATTCCCCCATTGTCACTATTGAAAAAAACAAATCACTCGCGCGGGCACACGATTATTGTTCTCAGCTTGACCGGGAGCCCCAAACGTGCTTTTTTCTCCGTTCGTCCCTCTTTTACATTTGAATTGCTAATGCGCCCTCTCTGCCACTGCAATAACGCCCCCGTATCAACAACAATAAACTAGACATAAAAACTGGGTTGTTTTCGTCGCTCATTTCATTCGCATCGCGTCAGCACCAACTGACAGCCATCTTGTAACAATGGCTGACCTACGACGCACGCACGTAAAATTTTTTAAAAAAATATTCTGCACTAAATACAATTACAATAGCAGTCGAAAATTTTGTCAAGCATTGTGAAAATAATTGAAATAAGTATTTTTACTTATAATTAATCATTACATTTTTTTCTTTATCTGGAAATTCATATGTTCGAAAATTTTGTCAAGCATTGTGAAAATAATTGAAATAAGTATTTTTACTTATAATTAATCATTACATTTTTTTCTTTATCTGGAAATTCATATGTAGCATGTAATTGCTCTAATTGCTGTAAGTGAGTCGAGACAATTTTCCGTCATCATTTGTGATTTCGCTGCTCTCTTGTGAGTGTCTACTGTGTATTAATCATTACATTTTTTTCTTTATCTGGAAATTCATATGTGTAGCATGTAATTGCTCTAATTGCTGTAAGTGAGTCGAGACAATTTTCCGTCATCATTTGTGATTTCGCTGCTCTCTTGTGAGTGTCTACTGTGTAGAATAGCAGCGCCGGCTAAAAAACGTGATTTGGAAAAGCCGTCGGAAAATGGTGATGAGGGCCATTGATTTCGCTGCTCTCTTGTGAGTGTCTACTGTGTAGAATAGCAGCGCCGGCTAAAAAACGTGATTTGGAAAAGCCGTCGGAAAATGGTGATGAGGGCCATATGAGTGATGATAGTAGTGACGAAAATATGCAACAAGACAGCATGCAATCAGTAATTTCTGAATTTTATTATTTTTTCACGAATATTAGCATGTTAATCAAATTCTAACCTATAATTTGCTATAGCACGCGGTCTAGTGGCACATATCGTTTGTACTTGATGCTAAAAAATGAATAATTTCAGGAGGAGAAAATTACTGTGGACATTGTTGGACGTATTCCGGATGATTCCGACTATCACGGAATTAAAAACTTGCTGCAACAGCTCTTTCTCCACATTAGCGTGGGTGATTTGGCCAATTTCATCATATCGGACAACTACGTCGGTTCTGTCGTAAAACGGGAGTGTGAGAACGACGATGGCAATGACGATGAGGATGACAAGGCTGTCAAAGATGTCTACGTATCATATCGGACAACTACGTCGGTTCTGTCGTAAAACGGGAGTGTGAGAACGACGATGGCAATGACGATGAGGATGACAAGGCTGTCAAAGATGTCTACGGTATCACATGCGTAGTCAATATCTCTCGGGGCCAGGTAAATTATATTTCTTTCCTCGAAGATGTATGTACAGGATCGGCTGAAAGTTTCCTCATCAAAAAAACTGACGATGAGGATGACAAGGCTGTCAAAGATGTCTACGGTATCACATGCGTAGTCAATATCTCTCGGGGCCAGGTAAATTATATTTCTTTCCTCGAAGATGTATGTAGAGGATCGGCTGAAAGTTTCCTCATCAAAAAAACGGAAATTCTTAACAATGAAAAAGTTTTTTCGTCTTGAAAATTGACGTATAATCAGGTCAGTATTGCGTGAATAGGATAAACTAATTATTTATGCTATTCATTTCTATTCTTAACAATGAAAAAGTTTTTTCGTCTTGAAAATTGACGTATAATCAGGTCAGTATTGCGTGAATAGGATAAACTAATTATTTATGCTATTCATTTCCGAAATTTCACTGCTGGAACGAGATTTCCAGCTGCTTCGAAAAGTGAATTTTTTCTCTTTTCCAATTGTTTATAAATTTTCATGGCTCGTTTTGATCCTTAGTCATCAATCACTTGAAATAAATTTTTTTCATTATTGCTTATTTGACTTATAAATAAATTTTTTTGTGTAAAATTTTCTCTAAAATAAAATAATCCATTTTTAAGTACAATTAAGCGAAAATTAGATAAAATTGACTTTTAAGAAGCAAAAAAAATACCACGAATTTGCTTTAAAATGTTATAAATAAATAGGATAATTCAATCATTTTTGTACCCACATAGCAGTGTTACTCCTGAGCGGGATATTTCGTCAATTTTGAATAGAAAAATATTTTTCTTAATCATTTGAAACTTTCCAGAAGACCTGTACCTCGTATACTACCTTCATCATGTATTTTAATTCGAATTTTAATTGGTTCAAATCATGTTTTTAGAAGGATATGATAAACTAATTATTTATGCTATTCATTTCCGAAATTTCACTGCTGGAACGAGATTTCCAGCTGCTTCGAAAAGTGAATTTTTTCTCTTTTCCAATTGATTATAAATTTTCATGGCTCGTTTTGATCCTTAGTCATCAATCACTTGAAATAAATTTTGTTCATTATTGCTTATTTGACTTATAAATAAATTTTTTTTGTGTAAAATTTTCTCTAAAATAAAATAATCCATTTTTAAGTACAATTAAGCGAAAATTAGATAAAATTGACTTTTAAGAAGCAAAAAAAATACCACGAATTTGCGTTAAAATGTTATAAATAAATAGGATAATTCAATCATTTTTGTACCCACATAGCAGTGTTACTCCTGAGCGGGATATTTCGTCAATTTTGAATAGAAAAATATTTTTCTTAATCATTTGAAACTTTCCAGAAGACCTCTACCTCGTATGCTACCTTCATCATGTATTTTAATTCAAATTTTAATTGGTTCAAATCATGTTTTTAGAAGGATACATGCGTACAGCAACTCCGAACATTACTGAAGGATCTGCCGTCAACCGATGCTCAACCCGCAATCAACGAAAAATTTCAAATCATGTTTTTAGAAGGATACATGCGTACAGCAACTCCGAACATTACTGAAGGATCTGCCGTCAACCGATGCTCAACCCGCAATCAACGAAAAAATGAAAGAAATTTTCCAAAATGATTCAACTGCATTGAGGCTGATAATCAACGAGAGATTTGTTAATATTACAACCCACATATCCGTGCATCTGCTCGAGAATCTCGTCAATGACATTAAATGATTCAACTGCATTGAGGCTGATAATCAACGAGAGATTTGTTAATATTACAACCCACATATCCGTGCATCTGCTCGAGAATCTCGTCAATGACATGAAAAAGGCGACAAAAAAGAAAATATTTTTTTCCTCCAATTCCGCAATTTTTAATTCCAACGTTTCAATAATCTCTTTAAATTTGCCTGCCTCTTTTCCAGAACTCTTCGTGCGCTCTTGCATCATATTCAGCTTCATTGGCGACAAAAAAGAAAATATTTTTTTTCTCCAATTCCGCAATTTT
The DNA here is from genome assembly GCA_002156465.1 of Macrocentrus cingulum. NCBI lineage: Eukaryota > Metazoa > Arthropoda > Insecta > Hymenoptera > Braconidae > Macrocentrus > Macrocentrus cingulum. The sequence goes on along the minus strand of MVJL01002288.1, from coordinate 2,633 downwards.
TAATTCCAACGTTTCAATAATCTCTTTAAATTTGCCTGCCTCTTTTCCAGAACTCTTCGTGCGCTCTTGCATCATATTCAGCTTCATTCAACTTCAGCAAGTTTGAGCTTCTCCTCGACAATTTCAAACTCCACATTGGACTCTTTCTCGTACTCTTCGTGCGCTCTTGCATCATATTCAGCTTCATTCAACTTCAGCAAGTTTGAGCTTCTCCTCGACAATTTCAAACTCCACATTGGACTCTTTCTCGTCTCATTTGTGCTGCAACACTTGGATTTGATTAATGGAATCCTGACGCTCTTTCTCCAACAACCGTTTCAACGACCCCATTTCCTGGAGGACCACAAGAAGCCGACCACGAGAAGCCTCTTGGATTTGATTAATGGAATCCTGACGCTCTTTCTCCAACAACCGTTTCAACGACCCCATTTCCTGGAGGACCACAAGAAGCCGACCACGAGAAGCCGACCTTTTGCACGCGGTCCGCCTCAATTTTCAACATTTTCGAGTGCTCTCGCTCGCGGTCACACTGCGTTTTCAACGCCTAAACCTCATCCGCCACCATTTTCGATACTCGCTCCATGTTCTCCTTGTGAACCGTCAATGAGTGCTCTCGCTCGCGGTCACACTGCGTTTTCAACGCCTAAACCTCATCCGCCACCATTTTCGATACTCGCTCCATGTTCTCCTTGTGAACCGTCAATTGCTGTACCATCTCCTTGCTCTTCTCGCGAATTTCCTTCTCGTTTTCCAGCCTGGCATAGGACAGTGCCACCTGCTCCTGAGCCTCAAATTCTTGCAGATCGAGTGCTCTCGCTCGCGGTCACACTGCGTTTTCAACGCCTAAACCTCATCCGCCACCATTTTCGATACTCGCTCCATGTTCTCCTTGTGAACCGTCAACTGCTTTACCATCTCCTCGCTCTTCTCGCGAATTTCCTTCTCGTTTTCCAGCCTGGCATAGGACAGTGCCACCTGCTCCTGAGCCTCAAATTCTTGCAGACGAGCAGCGTCCAACTCGGTTTGTAGTCGAACTACCTCACCGCTAAGCTCTAAAACAATTTTTTTTTGCTCATATAAACATTTATTAATTTTGTTTCAAATTTACCCTTGATAGTTTGGCGCAGTTGTTCGTTACCTCACCGCTAAGCTCTAAAACAATTTTTTTTTGCTCATATAAACATTTATTAATTTTGTTTCAAATTTACCCTTGATAGTTTGGCGCAGTTGTTCGGCATCGTCATTAGCGTCAACTTCATCATCGCGATACGAGTCATCCGCCAAAGCATCAGGACGCGATTGTATAATGCTCTGAACAAGTACTTGCGATCGTCGGTTCAACTGGCGATTTCGCTGATGCCACTGCAATGTCATCCGCCAAAGCATCAGGACGCGATTGTATAATGCTCTGAACAAGTACTTGCGATCGTCGGTTCAACTGGCGATTTCGCTGATGCCACTGCAAAAAATTTATTCTCAAGACGTACAATAAAATCATCGACACCGCTGATTATAAGGACATCGAGGAGGCCTATCGAGATACGAGTCATCCGCCAAAGCATCAGGACGCGATTGTATAATGCTCTGAACAAGTACTTGCGATCGTCGTTTCAACTGGCGATTTCGCTGATGCCACTGCAAAAAATTTATTCTCAAGACGTACAATAAAATCATCGACACCGCTGATTATAAGGACATCGAGGAGTTTCAACTGGCGATTTCGCTGATGCCACTGCAAAAAATTTATTCTCAAGACGTACAATAAAATCATCGACACCGCTGATTATAAGGACATCGAGGAGGCCTGCTTGTGATCCCTGCTGCATCGCTTCGTGCATCGCCCCTGTCTCCACACCGTACTGGCGCTTTAACTGCTCGTACTCCTTGCATAGGGCTTCCGACACTGAAATGAGTCCTGCTGCATCGCTTCGTGCATCGCCCCTGTCTCCACACCGTACTGGCGCTTTAACTGCTCGTACTCCTTGCATAGGGCTTCCGACACTGAAATGAGTACTTAAATTATATTACAATACACGTCCACTTAATGTCAAGGTTAAACAGTTATTTTTTACATGCGTACCTGTACGAAGTTTCTGCAATTTATCATCTTGTCTAGTACTTGAGTTTGAAGGCTATTATTTTTTAATGTCAAGGTTAAACAGTTATTTTTTACATGCGTACCTGTACGAAGTTTCTGCAATTTATCATCTTGTCTAGTACTTGAGTTTGAAGGCTATTATTTTCTCGTTCTGATTGACGCAAATTTTTTCCCACATTTTGTACGAAGTTTCTGCAATTTATCATCTTGTCTAGTACTTGAGTTTGAAGGCTATTATTTTCTCGTTCTGATTGACGCAAATTTTTTCCCACATTTACGTGCTCCTTTTTTAGTGAAATTTTCCATAAAAGTATTTTTCTCTTGATCATCATAAAAAATTAATCCTTCGAGTACACACGGTAACACTCAATCATTTAGCAAGAAATTTTAAAATAATTTTCCATAAAAGTATTTTTCTCTTGATCATCATAAAAAATTAATCCTTCGAGTACACACGGTAACACTCAATCATTTAGCAAGAAATTTTAAAAATCCAAAAAGTTGCAATTCTTTTTTGTAAAATTCCGTTGTTAAA